>JAGKTI010002976.1:0-15917 GCA_018397915.1 Birgus latro | reverse complement strand
AGGGAATACAGACAGAGGGAGACAGTTCCAGAGTTGACCAGTTGCATAAATGAAGGACTGGGAGTAACGGTTAACTCTTGCATTAGAGAGTTGGACAGAAAAGGGATGAGAGTTTGTTGCTAGACGGGTACTACGTGCCCGTCGTAGAGGTGGAGGGATGCAAGCAGACAGTTCAGAGGAACAGTGACCATTGAAGTAGCGATAGAAGAGAGATAAAGAAGCAACAGTGCGGCGAAGAGACAAAGGTTGAAGGGAATCAGTAAGAGGAGGAGAGTTAATGAGACGAAAAGCCTTTGACTCCACCCTATTGAGAAGAACTGCATGTGGGGAGCCTCCCCACACATGAGAGTTGTACTCCATACACGGGCGAATAAAACCCGTGTACAAGGTCAACATCTGTGCAGGGGTAAAGAAAGTTCGGAGTCGGCCCAGCACACCTAATCTCTTGGAAGCAGATTTCACAAGAGATGTAATATGTTCTTTCCAAGACAAATCCCGAAAGAATGAAACCCCTAGCATGTTCAAGGATGATGCAGGACTGAGCTGGACGTTATTAAACATTAATGGGTAATCCTGAGGAAGATTTTGTCGGGTTGATAAGTGTAAGAACTGAGTTTTTGATGCATTAAAAATAACAAGATTATTTTTACTCCAATCAGAGATATGAGCCAAGTCAGACATTAGGTGTGCCATAGCCTCATCCCTTGTTTGCTGAAGTAACTGCTGAGATGGACGTTGCAGAAATCGAATGGAAAGGTGAAGGGTGGAATCATCAGCATATGAGTGGATAGGGTTAGATGTACAGCTAAGAAGGTCATTGATGAATAAAAGAAAGAGAGTTGGTGATAGGACAGAGTCCTGAGGAACACCATTGTTGATAGGTCTAGGAGAAGAACGATGGCCGTCTACAACAGCAGCTATAGAACGACCAGAAAGGAAGCTAGAGATGAAGACACAGATAGAAGGATAGAAACCGTAAGAGGGCAGTTTGGAAATCAAAGATTTATACCAGACTCGATCGAAAGCCTTTGAGATGTCAAGTGCAATGGCAAAGCTTTCGCCAAAGTCCCGAAAGGAGGATGACCAGGAGTCTGAAAGGTAGGTGAGATGATCGCCAGTGGAGCGTCCCTGACGGAACCCATACTGACGATCAGAAAGAAGGTTGTGACAGGAAAGATGCTTTAAAATTTTTCTGTTAAGAACTGATTCGAAAACTTTTGATACACAGGATGTTAAAGCAATTGGACGATAGTTAGAGGGTTGGGAATGGTCACCCTTCTTTGGGACTGGCTGAATGAGAGCAAACTTCCAGCAAGAAGGAAAGATACAAGTTGAGAGAAAAAGGCGAAAGGGTTGACCTAGGCAGGGTGTTAGCACAGAAGCACAGTTTTTAAGGACAATAAGAGGGACTCCATCAGGCCCATATGCCTTGTTAATATTGAGGCCAGTGATGGCAGAAAATACGTCAGCTGAAGAAATTTTAATGCCAGGCATGAGGAAGTCTGAGGGGGGGAAGTGATGGAGGAACAGCACCGGAATCATCTAAGGTAGAATTGGGGGAGAAAGTCTGAGTGAAGAGATCTGCTTTATCAGTAGATAGAGAAGTGAAGTCACTTAATGCACAATGAGGCTGGATGGTGAGGAAATGGAAAATGTGAGTGCATTTAAGTACCTTGGTAGTGTGATGAGTATGGATGGAAATTCAGAGGATGAAGTGCTTGAAAGGATACAATAGGGAAGAAAGGTTGTTGGTTCATTGAAAGCAATTATAAAAAATAGGGAAGATGGCACTTTGATAGTACAGACTGTGATGGATTTTGAAATTATCTTGCTGACATTCCATGGCCTTACTTCTTCTCCACTGACAGCAATTCTACCCAGTCCCACATTAATGAATTAATAGAAGCTGATATAGAGTTGTTCATACCCAGTCAGCAATTTACCAAAAGATTGGACTCCCCAACATGGTTTGACAGAAATTGTGGTAGAGCAATGACCCCAAAAGTCTTTAGCATATAACTTGTACTAAAAAATCAAAAGCATTTGAATCCCTCACTCAATTCAAAATTGCTAGAAACCATGCAAAAGCAGTAATAAGTATCACTAAATCAAACATTCTTCACAACCAAGCATCCAGACTATTAAGTAAACCCAATGACACTAGGATATTTTGGTTAGTTCTCAATTCTTTCAATGATAACTTGACTAGGTCATCATCTACCCACCCACCCAATAAAGTCTTCAGATGGAAACACTGTAAATGACCCGCATGGAAAATCCAATACCCTTGCCAGTATATTTGCCAGAAATTCTACCCTAGAGGAAATCAGTCAGAACATCCCTGTACTAGAACTTGACTCTCCCCAAATTGCTTCACTAAAGATATAGAACCATCAAAGCTCCAGGGCCAGATGAAAATCCTCGAATAATTTTGAAAAATGTTCTCCAGAACTTGCTCCTGTTCTAGCTAAATTATTCAGACTATGCATATGTACTTTTTCATTCTCTCATTATTGGAAAGATGCCAATATCCATCAAATTCCAAAGGATGAAAGTTCCTACAATCCCTCTGATTGCAGACCAATTGCTGTCACATCTTCTCTCGGCAAAGTATTTGAGTTTGTAATTAATATGCACATTCTTAACATCTTGAATCCAACAACTTAATTAGTGACAGACAGTATGGTTTTTGCCATGAAAGATCCACTGTTGATATGCTTGGTCTCTTGACACTTACCATCCATCAGTCATTTGACCAGCATGGAGAAACCCATGCAGTAGTCCATGATATTTCTAAGACTTTTGACAATGTGGAACTGTTCCCTGCTATCCAGACTCCTGTGCTATGGCCAATCATCTCTTGTTTCACTGATTTCTGCATATCTGAGTGACAGAGATATAAGAGTAAAAGTAATGATGTACACTCCAGTTTCCACTCGATTAATGCCAGCATGTCACAAGGATCAGTCCTGGTTCCAGCTCTATTCCTGATTCATGTTAATGGTCTCTTATCTGTCACCCATAATCCACTTCACTCATATGCAGATGACTGAACACGTCACAGTTCTTTCAGATTTAAATATATCCACTTCACTCATATGCAGATGACTGAACACGTCACAGTTCTTTCAGATTTAAATATCCATTCACAAGTGAAAGGAGGGTGGAGGAAAGATTTAGGAAGTGGAGGGATGGTATAGGGCAAGGGCTTGAGAGTAAATACAGATAAAACAAAGGTGATGGTATCTAGAGTTGGTGGCAGTACTGTCAAAGAAGAGGGAGAATGGCCACGGGCATGGGAAGTAATTCCATCCTGTGCAGTGTTTGTGATAAGTGGGTGCATAAGAGATATAGTGGTATAATAGGTAGACTGTGAGATAATGCTGATTTCATGTGTCCAGCGTGTTGGGGAGAGCATGTGGAGATTGTCAGGTGTGACAGGATTGATCTTGCTGGTGAGTCTCTTCAGTGTGTGGAAGAGTTTTGTTACTTGGGAGACATGTTATGTGCAGTAGGTGGGGCTGAAGCTAACCCTGTGGCCAGGGTGAAAAGTGATTGGAAGAAGTTCAGGGAGCTGTTGCCTCTGCTGACACTACAATGGCTCTCCCTTTGTGCAAAGGGATCTTTGTATGCAGCATGTTTTAGGAGAGTAATGCTGTATGGTAGTGAGACCTGGATACTAAAAGAAGAGGACATTCACAAGCTCAAATATACAGAAATGACAATGATTCGTGGTAGGGAATGTATATGGAAGAATTATTACGGAGAAAGTATGAGAGATATCAGAAGTCCTTGTGATTGATGAACAGGGTGGCTTTAGGAGTGGCAGAGGATGTGTGGATCAGATATTTGCAGTGAGACAGATAGTGGAGAAGGCTTGTGAGAAGAATCATAAGGTCTTTATGGCATTCATGGATCTGGAAAAAGCATACGGCAAAGTGGACAAAGAAGGATTGTGGAAAGTTTTGCGCATGTGCGGTGTAAATGTTAAGCTGTTAGGTGCTGTCAAGAGTTTTTATGATGGTAGTGAAGCATGTGTAAAGGTTAATGGGCATCTAAATGAATGGTTCACGATCGGTGTGGGCATGCGACAGGGTTGTGTGATGTCCCCATTGTTGTTCATTTTATATATGGATGAAAGATGTAAAAATATGAGTAATGGAGAGGGGGATGGTGTTGGTAATGATTGGTGATGGATGGAATATCTCAAATTTGTTGTATGCTGATGATACAGTACTACTTGCAAATACCAGACAGGAACTTGGTAGACTAGTGCAGAGTTTTGCTGATGTCTGTGACCATTGTGCCTTGGGAGTAAATGTAGAAAAGTGTAAAGTGATGGTTATTGAGAGAGAAGGTGTCTCCAAGTGCCATGTTACGGTGAATGGAGAGAGACCGGAATTGGTGAGAGTTCAAGTACCTGGGTACAGTGGTAGAAAAGAGCGGAAAATGTGCAAAAGAAGTGGAAAGCCGAGTGACACAAGGAAGGAAAGTAGCAGGTGCAATGAAGGCCTTGATAAAAAACAGAGGCTTGAGTGTTGCAGCTGCTCGAGGCTTACCTGAAGGAGTGTTAATGTTTAACATATGGATGTGAGACTATGGTGTGGCATGAAAATGAAAAGTCAAGAGTGAGAGCAGTGGAGATGGGACTGCTGAGGATTGTATGTGGAATAAGAGAGTGGATAGGATATGAAATAATGTGATTCGTAAAAGATGTGGAGTGAGGAAGTCTGTGGACACCAGAATCGAAGAGAGTGTACCGAGATGGTATGGTCATGTGGAGAGAATGGATAACAACAGAGTGGTGAAAAGGTATATCTGAATGAATTTGAAGGAGGGAGGAGGAGAGGTAGGCCAAGGAGAAGGTGGAGAGATATGGTGGATGAATGTGTGAGGAAGAGGGGTTTGGAAGTCGGTGAGGCTAGGGAACTGACAAGAGATCAAGCTGGCTGGATGAATATTGTGAGAAGTACATGATCAGGGATTTGGCACCGCTTTTTAACGTGGCAGCATCCGGATTGACTCTATCAGATACGTTTTTGTGAAGCTGCAGAACATGGTGAATGTTTCTGGAGTATCCAATAGAGCCAGGATTCCGGGAGCTTGAATGGTGAGTGAATGGAAGTGTGGCCCATTGGATTGGGCAGATTTGGGCTGTCTGGACATTGCTACTCCTCACCCTGCCCTAGGGTGGGAAAGGAGGTCTGGATGATGATGATGATGGTGCTGACAGTGATTTGGTGGATATGCAGTGCAACCATGAATATGAGGCCTGGGGATGCTAGGTTTCCTATGGAAGAGTTAAGAGGAAGGATGGGACTGGAGTGTACTGGTGTTGTGATGAGGAGAGGTAGATTGAGATTGTTTGGTGATGTGATTGTTTGGTGATGTGGAGAAGATGGGGGATGATAATTGGGTGCAAAATGTGAGAAGTGTTAATGTTGGGGGTAGGGTTATGAGAAGCAGACTGAAAAACACCTAGGACGAGGTCATAGAGTGTGGCCTCAGGGATAAGGGACTGAATTGGGAAGCTGCCAGAGATTGAGCAGCTTGGAGAGCCGCCATTAGGTGACCATGGCCGACGGATGCTATCATTTTGGAGCCTTTATAAACAAAATGAAATTAAGTGAAACTCACAACTCCGTACGGCTGTCTTCATAAATCAAGACTTACCTAAGAACACTGAATGGGGGCAAAATAACATTGTCTAATTTATTGCTAGAAAAACCAAATGTATCTGTTTACCAGTAGATAGATATTGCCTGATTCTTATGTTATCTGCAATGCTACTAATATTCCAATCTCTAAAAGTATTTAAATTCTTGGTGTTTCACTTGACAGTACCCTCAGCTGGGCCTTTCATGTTAGATCACTCACTAAAACCGCCTCAAAGAAACTTGGATTATTGCACAGAATCTGTAAAGTCTTCACTGACAAGCACTTAACTATAATTTACAAGAGTCATGTGCACTCTTTTCTTAACTATAATTTACAAGAGTCATGTGCACTCTTAGCTCAAATATTTCTCACCCTTGTGGAGTGGATGTGGAGAGGTTGCACTAAAACACCTGGACAAAGTTCAGAACAACGCTGTAAGAATTATTAATATCCCACCAATTGCAAATGAACTACCACCCCTACAAGGAAGATGGAATGTTGCCTCTCTTGCATTTTTTTACAGGTACATTAATGGCAAATGCTCAGGTGAAGTTGCATCTATTGTGCCACCTCTCCACGCCTTCCCCTGTATTACACGGGCATGTGGTAGTGCTCATGACTGGACTGTTACACCGCCATGTTGCAGAACTATTACCTATCAGAATTCTTTTATTCTACGAACATCATCTCTTTTGCACTCACTTCCCCAGAATAGTTTCCCTCCAAACTTCAACCTACAGCAGGTCAAGTGCAACAGTTACAGATTTTTTATGAGTGAAGGACACCTGTAATCTGGTGTATGGATTTTTTTTTATTTAATTTGTATTTTCATCTTCTGTTCACCTTCTGTTAGGAAAAGAAAGTAAAAAAGTCACTGCATGATTGTATTGTGATGCCCACTCTAATGTATGGAAGCAAAGGTTGGACCTTGTTAGTCAAGGGTGAGAGCAGTGGAAATTAGTTATTTTAGAGGAATATGTGGAGTTAGATGAAGAGACAGACTGACAAGTGAGGAAGTGAAGGAGCATTGTGATGTGGATGTGATAGAAAGCATTGGAAAATACGCTGAGGTGATTTGGCCATGTGGAGAGTATGAAGAGTGAGAGACTAACAAGGAGAATGTATGTGATTAAGATTGAGGGGGGGATAGGGTGGAAGAGACTGAGGATGAGATGGAAAGATGGAGTGGAGAGGGATATGAGAGAGGGGGTGTAAGCTGGGGGAAGAGCATCTAAATGGCAGGGGACAGGGCAACCTGGAGGCAATTTGTTTGCGGCATTTCGGGATTTGAGCGGTTGGCTATAGACACAGTAGTTAGATTGTATCAGTTCTCAGTAAATCACATCACCAGTTCATTCCTGTTGGTTTGTGGACCAGTTCTGCATCTCCTAAACCAGTTTAGTGTATAAAATCAATTTTCAAATATTATACTTTAAGTACACATAGTATAATTCTGTTATTAATTCTGCATGACTGACATTAAAATTTCTCTAATTGATGTACATTCTGTCCTCACTGGCCTCACTTGATGTAGTGCTGCCTACTTCTTCCTTAGCCTTTATCATTCTTTTTCTGTGCCTGCCCTCCTTTCTTCCTATTTCTCCTATATTTCCTGTCACTTCTTACTGCTTTTCTTTCCTTTACAGGTGGCATTACATTGAGTGACAAGCCAAATGGTTTCCTGTAAGCCAAGAAACCATTTACAACGCTGGGTGGTAACCATATAACCAAACCATACGTGCTCCCTACGTGTCAACAAGTGGGTTGGTGGAGGGTTAGTGCCCCTCCCCGTAAAAAAAAAAAAAACTCAAAGTCAAATGGCCACCACTTACGGGATTATGGTGTCTGGCAATAGATAGATAGATAGAATTCTGCATGACTGACATTAAAATTTCTCTAATTGATGTACATTCTGTCCTCACTGGCCTCAGTACTAACAACACATATGGGCCTGATGGGATCCCTTTTGTTTTCCTCAAGAACTGTGTTTCTTTGCTAATGCCCTTCCTAAGTAAACTCCTTCGCCTTTATTGACTTGTACCTTTCACTCTTGCTGAGTGTTTGCTTTCATTCAGTCTGTAACAGAGAAGGGTGACCATTCCCTTCCTTCTGTCACCCAGTTGGCTTAACATCCTGTATTTCTAAGCTTTTCAGTCTGTTTTTAACAGAAAAATTTATAGCACCTTTCTGGCAGAACCTTCATTCTTATTGCCAGTATGGGTTCCACCAACGACGCTCCACTGGCGATCTTCTCGCCTTCCTTTCAAACTCCTGGTCATCCTCCTTTCGGGACTTTGGCAAAAGCTTTGTCACTGCACTTGACATTTCAAAGGCTTTTGATAGAGTCTGGCATAAATCATTAACTTCCGAACTGTCCTTTTACAGTTTCAATTCCTCTATCTATGTCTTTATCACTAGCTTCTTCTCTGGTTGTTCTGTAGCTGTTGTTGTAGACAGCTACCATTCTTCTCCTGGAGCTATCAGTAGCCATGTTCCTGAGGGCTCTGTCCTGTGACCAGCTCCCTTCCTTCTATTCATCTGTGACCTAAACTGTACATCTAACTCAGTTCACTCATACGCTTCTCAGTGTCCATCTCAGCAGTTACTTCAGCAAATAAAGGATGAGGCGATGGCATACTTATTTGACTTGGCTTGTATCTTTGATTGGGGTAAAAATAAACTTGTTGTTTTTTAATGCATCAAAAAATCAGTTCTTACATCTTTTTTTCAAAATCTTCCACAGGAAGATCCTGTAATTTTTAACAATATTTATGTCAATCCTACATCATCCTTAAACATCCTTGGGGTTTCACATTCTTGGGATTAATTTAGGAAAGATCATATTACCTTTCCTGTAAAATCTGCTTCCAAGAGATTGTGTGTGCTAAGCTATCTCCGTGCCTTCTATACCCTTGCACAGTTGTTGACTATGTACAGGGGCTTTATTTGCCCCTGTGAAGAGTACAACTCTTATGTGTGGGGAGGCTCCCTACATACAGCTCCCTTTGACCTCTGTCTGTTCACTGCACTGTTATATCTTTTCTCTCGTATATCACTACTTCAATGGTCACTGCTCCTCTAAACTGTCTGCTTGCATCCCTCCACCATTATGGTGGGCAGGTCACACTGGTCTAGCAGCAAACTCCCATCCCTTTTATGTCCAGCTCTCTAATGCAGACGTTAGCCATTGTTTCCAGTCAATTATGTATACAACAGGTCAGCTGTGGAACTGTCTTTGTATTTCTCACTGCCCACGACCTCCAGTCTTTTAAGCACCGTGTGTCCAGGCAACCAGAAATGAAAGGATCTTGAATTTGATTCTTTGTTATTTTGTTTTTATTTTTTCTTGGTGGGAACAATCTTACCGGCTTCTGGTCTTTGGTTCCTTCTGCATTGCATAAAAAAAAAGAAAAATATATAAACTCTTACCATGTTTGTGCATGGCAGCAATTTAGCCATTTCGTTAAGTCCACGTGCTGCCAGTCACAACCGTTTTTGCTGTTTGTACAAATGCATGCTGTTCACCATGATATTGGTCATGACTTTTCAGTGGATGAATTGGCATGATGCTGTAGTGCAGATCACAACTTTGCATGTTTTACAATTATATACAGTATATCACTGTAATTTTCAGTTATTTCTGCTGGATGATGATTGCTGGGTCCACTGTGTTATCTACAGTGAGAAAATATTGTTATAAATCATGGTATTAACAGTGTATATGATCTGATACATATCACGATTCGTATCATGTATTGGTTCATCATATTGATATGTATTGTATTGGGCTACTGAAACAATACAAATTCTTATTATTTATGTATGTGTTATATGAATATCATCTTTTATTTGACCACCAAAAGTTCATCTGCCTTCTGTTTCAGTCTGTCCTTTTTCCCATTTTCTGCACAACTGAAACAGAATATGTCTTGTGTAATCGAGTGAGACATGGAATTACTGAGTGGATAAAATGGAATATATTGAGATGAATAATATTTGCATTTACAAAGACTTCATGTGATAAACTGAACAAAGTCAGCGAAAGTGAGTTGGAGGATAGTGTTGGTACAGGGAAATTGTCTGTGGCATTGAAGAGTGGACCAGTATATTAGTGATTGGGAAGGAGGAGGAAGAAAAATGTTTGAGAGAGTGAGACAGGTATGTTAAAGTACTGAAGGTGATTCTTTCATGGCCGTCTTCTATTGGGTCCCAGGAGGAACAAGGCATTGGAGACACTGACGATGAGAACGATGATGATGATGGTAATAATGATGGCAATGAATTTTCGTTGTGTAGTAAGCCCTCCATGTTGGCAGGTTTTTCTTCTTCTTCTTGTGGCCAATGCCCTGCAAATGCAGATTGATTAGGGCCTCATGTTATATGTGAGAGAGCTGCCTATATTTTTGGTTCATGTCAGATGTGTACTGCACGACTCGTTGTCGTAACCAAGGGTCCCCATTGCCTTCTTCCAGGAGGGTGTGGAGAGACAAGTTGAAAACTGCCAGAGGTGCTAGACGATCTCACAAAAGTGTGTGCAAAGGGAGTGGAACCTAGGGCACCATAACAGGAAATGTTCTATAGTTTCTTCAACCTGAGGACACCATTGGCACCAAGGGTGCTCTATCATACCCAAATTGTACAAGTGACTTGCAAGGCTTGTGTGGCTCAACTGTAACCTGGTGATGGCTATGTCAATGTCCCAGCAGGGATTGTGAGCCCAAGGGTGTGCAGAGGAGTCAGAGCAAAATTGCCCAAGGTGGGAAGCAGGGAGATTGGCCGCAAGGTTTGCATTCCAGTACAAAATGCAGCCACTGCATGAAAGGGAATGCGGTAGTATCTGGTGCCACATATACCAGAGTACTGGAGGTCAGCGCCAGCTTTGCTGCTGTATCTGTGATTTTATTGCATTGGATGCCTTCATGCGAAGGAATCCACTGAAAGTGGAAGTGCCAGAGAGGAGTAGCAAGGAGGAGGAGGTGCTCCAAAATGGCATGGACAATCCTGACATGAGTAATAGGACGATCTGAGAGGAGGAGGGTGGGTGAGGACTGCGAGTTGGTATATAAAACCACCGGTTGGGGGTGGAGGAAGGTCCACACATACTCAAGGGCCTGGAGGATGGCTAGGAGTTTTGCCATTAGAATACCGTACTGCCCACCGAAGGACCAAGTTTGGCACATGGAAAGGCCCTCAAAGTAGGCCTCTGAGGCGAAGGAAGATGGAGGGGAGTGGGACCCAACTGTGTAAATCTAAAAGAGTCCTTATGAAGTGAGGAGTCCATGTTGAGGACGATCTGCCATGCCATGACTGCATCTGCCAACTTTAGGAATTGCACTGGAAAATAGGGAGATAAATGGAGGCAAATCCATCCAGGGGGGACAGGGGAGAAAGGGGCCACTGGGGCAGGACTGGGGAGGTAGAGGAGTAGGGTATGGCATGCTTGGATACTGCAAAGGATGAACAGTAATTGCACTCATAGCCAGTTTGGGACTGGTGAAGGACTGTGGGGAGGCAGTAGAGGGCAGAGGCCAGGTGGATGGAGGGAAGGATGGAAATATAATCAAGTAGCCGACTGTCCAACATCATATGATAAGTGGAGAGGGACATCACCCCAGACTCTGCATGAAGTGAAATAACAGGGGTGGACCTGGAGGCATGTAGGGCAATGCAGAGTACAGTGTCCTGGACAACATGCAACTTCTTGAAGTGGGTCTGGGAAGCCAGTCCATAAAGAGAGGATCCATACTAGATCTTGCTGTGGATGAATGCCAGATACAGGCGGAGGAGAGTGCTGCGATTGGCACCCCAGCGAACTCCTGCTACACACTTCATAATGTCTAGGTGCCTAAGGCATGCCGATCGAAGATGGTCAATGTGGGGATCCCAGGTGGGATGGAGGCCATCAAGATGGAGGCCCAGAAACTTGTGCCGGGTCCATAGGGTGAGAGGCTTCCGGCAACTGAATCATTGGCATGGAGAGGAGCCTCCGATGACCGAAGCACATTAGAGCACTCTTGTGCGCATCAACTGTTAGTCCCCAGTCTGCAGCCTGGATGATAAAAGCATCCACGGTTTGAGGCAGTGTTGGGCCTCCCATAATGAGGCAGTGCTACAGAGGAAGTAAACATCATCAGCATAGACTAGGATGGATACTCAAGGAGGATGAGGGAGATCAGACATTAACACATTTAAAAGATAGGGGACTGAGACATCATCCCTGTGGTACCCCCCATCTAACTGGGGTGGGGTAGGAGTAAGTATCCCCTAGAGAAACACTAAAGGACCTCTTCTCCAAAAAACTTTGTACCCAGGCAAGTGCAGAGCCCATGACACCAAGATTACTCAACTTGTACAGTTTCCCAGCATGGGAGGCAGAATCAAAGGCTCCGTGGAGATCCACAAAGACTGCCAGGAGTATCTGCTGATGATAGTATGTCTAGTGGATGTGATTATCAAATTGGAGGAGGACATTGGATGTACCCCTCTCAGAGCGGAATCGACGCTGAACCTCAGCCAGGTGGCAGTTATGTCCAGCCGCCAGGAGAGCCAACGGCACACCATCCTCTCAGGCACCTTCCCAACTTTGGATAGCAAAACTACTGGCCTGTACGAAGCCAGAGAAGAAAGGTCCCTCCCATGCTTAGTGAAGGGGAGGTGGTGAGAGGCTATCCAGCAGGATGGGAAGACCCCTGATGCCCAGCTGTTATTAAAAACTCACGAGTCAATGTTATCACCATGGAGGAGGGTAGGGACTAAGGGAGTAGGGGGGGAGCCGGGAGGGTATGGAAGAGGGACAGGAGAGGGGGAGAAGTTAGGCCGTGGGCAGGATTTTCGCCTTTCTGTCACGAAGTGGACGGGTGCTTTTACCATACATTTACTCATGGCTTGCGGTCTGTTGCACACCAAGTGGTCATGCACAAACACAACTCATTGTGACCAGGTGACTTTGAACATTCAGTAGAGAGGCGGACGGACGCTGTCACTGAACATGTACTCGTGGCTTGCAGTCTGTGTTACAAGCTCAGTGACAGTTAGGAAAGACTTAGCCCGGTGGCCATGTGACTGTGGACATTCAATGGGGATGCATACGGACATTTTGACACTGCTTGTGGGTTACAATCGTATCACTCGGGTGCTGAAGGTTCACTGGGAGTGGTCGGACAAGCGTGACTTTATGACCATTCAGTACAGGGGCTGACAGATATTTTAGCTCTGGTTGTGGGTTACAGTCTACTTCCCACTCACGGCTCAAGCCCAGTGGCCATGATACTGAATGTTTGAACCTGTCTGCTGGCCAGCCGTAGTTCTCGGGGACCTTTACATCCAGTTTATAGCAAGTAAATTCGGATAATGGTTTAATAGAACCAAGGTCCAGCATCTGGATAATGAACAGGTTCAGATACTGCACATCTGGATAAATGAGGCACTGTTGTATCTCACTGGCCATTTTGTATGTCCAATCCAGTCTTTTCTTTACTCAGTCCCATTTCTAATACATGACACATCTAGGCATTGAAATCCATTTTCCAAGTCTGGCTCCAGCTGTGGAGTTTATCCAAGTCCTCTTTCAGTTCTTTACAACTAGCAGTACATTTAATATGTTTCATGACTTTAGCATCATCTGCAAACATACTCATGTAACTATTCAGATCTTCTGCCAGTTCATTTATATATATCAGAAACATTATTGCGGCTAAGACAGTGTCCTGGGGTACTCAACTGGTCACATTTTTCCATTGTGAAATCTTGTCACTTATGACTCTTCTCATCTGCCTTCCTGTCAGATAATCTTCCATCCACCTTAATAGTAATCCATGCACTCCTCCAAAGGTATTCAGCTTCCACGGTAGTCAGTTATATGGCACACCGTCAGATGCTTTCTTGAGATCTAGATAGACAATCTTCCCACCCTTCTCTCTCTTGTATGACATCTATTATCCTACTATAGAAACTTAATAGGTTAGTAACACAAGAGCTTCCTTTCCTAAAACCAAATTGCCTTGGTGTTATCACTTCATTTTCTTCTAAATACTTAATCCATCTTTTTCTAATAATTTCCTCACAGATTTTACAAACCACATTAGTAAGTGGTACAGGTCTGTAATTGAGTGGATTTTCCCTATCTCTTCCCCTGAAGATTGGCACAATATTTGCACTTTCCAGTCTTTAGGTAGCTGTCCGTTTTTCAGAGAGCTATTAGTGATGACACATACAGGCCACACTAATTGTTCAGCACAATCTTTCAGGATCCATCCAGCCACACTATCTGGTCCCATTGCTTTCTTCACATCCAAATCCTTCATCAGCTGTTGCACCTCATTCATGTCAATTGCAACTTCCGCCATTCTTATCATCCTGGGTGCATTTCAGGTTCATTAAATTCCTCTTCCAACACACAGACTGACTGCAGCTGTAAGGGAGGAATTTTTTATGATCATATAAATTTAATTAAATCCCACCGCATTTACACCATTGTAAGGTACGAATCTTATAGACTGTATAAATTATGAAAATTAATGGAATCCCACTGCTTTAACACCAGTCTCTTCAGAGCTGTGGGATTTAGATAGAAATTTGGTAACAACATACTAGAGGCCCACTTAGTCTTGTTGCGAACTCCTAGAGGATATAAGAGTGATATTGAAAATTCTCATAGTGTGGACCATCATAGCCTATTTGTTAGGTTCTTTCCCTCTTACAATAAAACATCCACACACATCACAAACTCGGGCAATATGTGGCAGATTATGGCACACCCCGTGGAATTGTCCTGGACAACAGAGGCGAGTTCATCAGCCAAGAATTTCAACGGTTCTGCCAGCGACACCAAATCACCTTGTACTACACGACCCCTTATCATCCCACCACTGCCACCAGTGTAAGGGACGAATTTGTTATGACATATAAATTTAATTAAATCCCACCGCATTTACACCAGTGTAAGGTACGAATTTTATAGACTATATAAATTATGAAAATTAACGGAATCCCACCACTTTAACACCAGTGTAATTTCGGAATTCTTAAGGTCCCCAATGAACAATGAAAATTAATAAATTACCATCACGAAGAAGTAGAAAAGCAGTAGTAGGCTGCCACCACCCAGCGTATTTTTTTCTTTCTTTTTTTTTTTTCTTTTCTTTTTTTATGTGTCCGACTCTGGGCATAGGCTTTACAGCCTGCTATCAAGGCCCAGCCGTCCTCCTACATACCATGCACCTCTACATGTCACCATGCCGAGAAAGAATAATTAGATCCGTTACGGTAAGAGATAGGACACTGAGGCCTTGCGACTGTGTGATTAGGGTAGTGTTAGTAGATCAGAGTGAGTGAGTCTTTTAGATAGCAACACACCTTGCAGGCCACTCAATCTCACAAACAAACTTCCCAGAGGAATTTAGATCAAACACATAAATAAACTTAATTTTTGATTTACTAACTCTAACATACAGTGTCAAAAACTAGATTTCGCCAAAAATGAACATAGATTACTTTTCAGACTATGATTATCCTAGAAAACTGAAATAATTGTATTCTCTTCCCCACGGAGATTATTACAAGGTAGACTAACATAACATGATTCAAACTTTTTTTTAAGCGTGTGTTCACCACAGCTGATAGAATACTTGAGCTATTATCACACTATAATTTGATGTATAATCTTGCTCACAGGTGGATATATGCCCGATCAATAAATTTACATACACTAATATATTCATATAACTTCACCTCTTAACCTAATACAGTATACAGAAAGAATAATTCAAACACGTGCGTGACTTGCACTTCCACGGTCTCTAACGGACTTGTGAAACTAACTCACCGAGACACTACCTCCACCAAAAACTATTCTAAGTCTGGAACATTTGCCCTAATTTCCGAAAGGTTTACATAAATTGATATACAATATACAGTAGGTGCGGAAAGTGTTGACGCCATCTTAAAAAAAGAAAACATTCTTGTGGTTAGCAAGGAGAAACAAATAAATTAACACACCATTGAATTTAGTATTTACTGGCATTCCCCTTCACCTTTATTATCTTCTTAAGGCGTCTGGGGAGACTGATGGCGTAGTTTTGCAGAACAGACGAACTAAAACTGCTCCATAGCTGCTCGACTGCAGCCTCAAGTTTAGGCAAAGATGATGTGCAACGCTTCATGTGCGCCCATAAATTCTCAATGGGATTGATATCTGGGCTGTTTCCGGGCCAGTCTCAAATAAAGGGAACCTCACAGTCTGTTAGCCACTGTTTCACTGA
>JAGKTI010002975.1:37586-52934 GCA_018397915.1 Birgus latro | reverse complement strand
TTGCCCAAAGACATGGGAACTGCAAGAGTAGGTATGAATAATGAATTAAAACCCTCACTGAAACATATGGGTTTTAAATGGTTAAGGTATCTATTTAAAACTTCAGTACTTGCTGACAAATACCCCATCAAGAGATATAGCAGTTTATCTAACAGATAATACATAGAAGTAACTAAACACAAAGTAATAGCATCAAATAAGTTATTTTATCCTCCCAGTATAGAACAATATACAGTCAAGTCGCCTATGGCACGGTTAATTGGTTCTGGAACAATTCCGCGCCAAAGAAATAACTATACTTATGGGAAAAATGGAATTTGGTTCTGGTTGGTTGCCCAAAGTCCCCCTTCTCACCCTACTTTTTCCCATTTGCCCCCACTTTACACAGGCACACAATCATGCAATCAGTCAATGCATGTATTGCACATAACAATAGGCACAAAAAATGGGAGGGTGATCAGCCTTGTGTCTACTTGGGCATAATACAATACTGTAGTTTGTAAAACCGCTATGAACTGGTTAGTGACGAAGCACCTATCTCTGAGCTAAGACGAAGTATAATGCCTCCCATCATCATCATCATCATGTATATAAGAATGATTATTAATGTGTTAAATGTGAGTTTTGTTGACACTTGAGCATACAAACTTTATCAAATAAACTTCTTCAATCAGTGCTTCACAAGGCAGCCTCCGCCATCTTTAATGTTTTGGTCAGCAGTCAGCTGACTGACCAAAACATTAAAGATGACAGAGGCTGCCTTGTCACTAACCAGTTCATAGCGGTTCTATGAACAAACCTAAAAACTAGTCGCAATACCCAAAGAATCTTTAATGTTTCATTACTTAACATAATGAATTTGTGAAGTTTAACCTCCTCATAAGAGAGAAAAACGTTCACAGTTGAAGCACTTGTGATACAGTGCTGAAGTGGTCTCCATCTTCTTTGTTTACAAACAGGGGAGTGCACCGCCTGCCAGGGGAATTTGCCCGGGTGTTTCAAATCTTGCCGCGCTGTCGCGCCATAGGTGTTCTGTTCATGTGGTTCAATTTTTTTTGTTCTGGCACTTTGCCATGTCATAGAAATTCGCGTCATGGAAGTTCGCGCCATAAACGACATGACTGTATACAAGTTACCACCCAAATACAAATGACTGTACTTTAATTTATTTACAGCTAATAAGAAAATAACTTTGGTGTGAGATTATTACAGTATTATTAAGCATAGCTAAACTGGTGGCCATCTTCCCATGCCAAACTTTATTGCATTTTAACTCTACATGATTTACAGAAAAACTGATTCTGCAGCTCCTGAACAATTTGCGGTAAGTATGGACTGCTAGTGGTTGGCAACTGCCTTGTAAAGTGAGATCATTATTATTAGAAGGCAAACTACACTCACCAGCCTCACACAACGAACTGCCTGGGCCCCCGGCTGCACACCGCAGGACCTTTCCAGTGACGTCATCACTCGTGACGTAACAGGTGTGTGTGCACACACAAACACACTAACAGCAGTATGCACTAACACTCTCGTCCTCTCTTCTTAATTTGACAAAAGATTCCAAGGACGAAGCTGGATGGTCTATTGGTGTCTGATACACACTATGTATCCAGTACACAGACTTTTGTGTGAGAACTATCAACACCCGATAAGCACTATGCATCCAATACATAGACTTTTGTTTAATTACTATCAAGACCCAGTCTGTGGCCACATGCAGATATGTAATGTCTCTTGAAGTATTATAATCCTTCTAGTCTCGGCTGACTGCTGCACGCAGCCACTTGGTCGAGGCACCTTTCTTGGTGAGACAATCACCCAGTTGTTGTGATGTATCCACCCAAGATACTTCATCAATCTCCCCTCACTCCAACATGTCTTGTAATACAGTAATACCAACGTGCAATCTCCTGTCTTCTATGCTCCTACAGGAGTAAAGGGCATCCACCAGACTCTTGTTGTCGATGAAACACTTTATTTTGATCTTTCCACATCCAGAGACCTCACGCAATATGATGGCAAGATATACAGCAGTCTCAGCACATTCAAGCAGCGCCAACGCCTCAGCAGATAAGGTAGATTTGACAACCCTCCTGATCTTTCTTGTCTACCAGAATATAGATCTTGCCTCACTAGTATCTCGTAGGAAGATCACAAAACCTCCCTGAGACCCATTGCCTACAAGGTTGGGAAATGAGGCATCCGAAAAGTACTCTATATGACAGTCCTCGATCGGCCCCATTCTTGGAATGTATAGCTTCATGTTGTCAGTCTTCACCCTTGAGATCACCTTACTGAGTCTAAGCATATCTGCTACAGTAGCTCGGTTGCTAGTCACATTCAACTCACACACATCAAAGGCAATATCTGGCTGAGTGTGTGTGGCAATCCAGTTGAGTTGCCCAATTAATGCTCGGTACTCCATTTTCTCAAATTTGGACAGCTCTCCTGATTTTACTGCTGCACGATGTCTACTCAGCGTGACTGGTTTCAGAGATGAAGCATACTGGAATTGGTCGAGCGTTATGCTACCATCGATGTTGGAGATGACATTGAGACCAACGTATTTGAAGGCTTTTGATTCTGAACGGCCAATGAGGAATATTTGACTGTAGCACCAGTCGAGCAGGGCAGTACTCCCAAGGAGGATGGAAAGCTGATGACAGGGTGAGCTGGAGCTCTCGTTTCATCAGCCCTCAGGACTTGTTCCTGACCATCCCCCTTTGCTGAACTTTTTCAGTGTCTCAGTAACACAGAGAGTAGACCAGCATGCTCTCCAATACAAATTTCTCTAACTGTCAACACCAAACTACATACACGCTACACTTCCTTTTCAAATTCTTTCTAAAAAATGGCTACTGAAAATCGTGCCTCGGAGTCCCCAGGGGGGGGACCATAAATGCCCCCACCATCCGCCCCTCTCCCGGTGACGACTCTAGAAGCTGCCTGGAACCACTGTCTGACTCACTCCTTTTTCATTTCTGTAACATTCGCGGCCTTTCCTCTAACTTTCGCTCTGTTGAGCACCACCTCTTCTTCTCTAAACCTCACCTTCCCTTTCTTTCTGAGACTCAGCTGTCTGAGACAACTGACAGCAAACCCTTTTCTGTATCCTCCTACTTTCTCTATTCTCATTTTAAAGCCAAAGGTGGCTGCTGTGTATATGTACGCAACGATCTATCTTGCCCTCGTGTTCCTGAACTTGATTCTTCTGAATTCTCTATTCTCTGGCTTGGCTCTCTTGTCATTCTCTTACTAAATATATCTGTGCTGTTTACTTATCTCCTAATTCTACCGACTATCAAAACTTCTTTGACTATCTTACTTCTACGATGGAACACATTCTATCCATTTCTCCTTTCTCTGAAATCTCCATTCTAGGAGATTTCAATGTTCACCACCACCTTTGGCTCTCCTCTCCTTTCACTGATCCACCTGGTGAACAAGCCTACATCTTTTCTATCCTTAATGACCTCGAGCAGCTTGTACAGCACCCTACCCGTATCCCTGACCGCCTTGGAGAGAGTTCCAACATACATGACCTTTTCCTAACAACTAATCCTTCTGCTTACACTGTTAATCTTTTCTCTCCATTAGGCTCCTCCGATCATAACCTTATTACCTTAACCTGTCCTATTGCTCCAGTACAGCCTGTGGACCCTCCAAAGAAATGCCGCCTGTGGCACTTTGGAGCTACAGATTGGGAGGCCCTCAGGCAGTACTTCTTTGATTTTCCTTGGAATGATTATTGCTTCCATGGCCGGGAGCCGTCTGAGTGTGCCCTGCGCATTACGGAGGTTATTCTCTCAGGCATGGAAGCATACATTCCTTTTTCATATCCTCTGACTAATGCAAGAAAGCCTTGGTTTAATCACTCTTGTTCTAATGCTGTCCGCAACAAAGAGAGGGCCTTTAAAAGGTACCGGAGCCAACGCACCCCTGAATCACATCTTTTTTATATTTCTGCCCGGAATCGTGCCAAGTCTGTTCTTCGCTCTGCTAAAAATAATTTCATCCATGCTAAATGTTCCCAACTCTCCAACTCGAATTCTTCTCGCTCCTTTTGGCACCTTGCCAAAAACCTTTCTAACAACTTTACCTCATCGTCCTTCCCTCCTCTTTTCTACTCTGGTGGCTCTGTAGCTATTTCTTCTACTGATAAAGCAGATCTCTTTGCTCAGACTTTCTCCTCCAATTCTACCTTAGACAATTCCGGTGCTGTTCCTCCATCACTTCCCCCCTCAGACTTCCTCATGACTAGCATTAAAATTTCTTCAGCTGATGTATTTTCTGCCATCACTGGCCTCAATATTAACAAGGCATATGGGCCTGATGGAGTCCCTCCTGTTGTCCTCAAAAACTGTGCTTCTGTGCTTACACCCTGCCTAGGTAAACTCTTTCGCCTTTGTCTCTCAACTTGTACCTTTCCTTCTTGCTGGAAGTTTGCTCTCATTCAGCCAGTCCCAAAGAAGGGTGACCATTCCCAACCCTCTAACTATCGTCCAATTGCTTTAACATCCTGTGTATTGGAAGTTTGCTCTCATTCAGCCAGTCCCAAAGAAGGGTGACCATTCCCAACCCTCTAACTATCGTCCAATTGCTTTAACATCCTGTGTATCAAAAGTTTTCGAATCAGTTCTTAACAGAAAAATTTTAAATCATCTTTCCTGTCACAACCTTCTTTCTGATCGTCGGTATGGGTTCGGTCAGGGACGCTCCACTGGCGATCTTCTCACCTACCTTTCAGACTCCTGGTCATCCTCCTTTCGGGACTTTAGCGAAAGCTTTGCCATTGCACTTGACATCTCAAAGGCTTTCGATTGAGTCTGGCATAAATCTTTGATTTCCAAACTGCCCTCTTACGGTTTCTATCCTTCTATCTGTGCCTTCATCTCTAGCTTCCTTTCTGGTCGTTCTATAGCTGCTGTTGTAGACGGCCATTGTTCTTCTCCTAGACCTATCAACAGTGGTGTTCCTCAGGGCTCTGTCCTATCACCAACTCTCTTTCTTTTATTCATCAATGACCTTCTAAGCTGTACATCTAACCCTATCCACTCATATGCTGATGATTCCACCCTTCACCTTTCCATTCGATTTCCGCAACGTCCATCTCAGCAGTTACTTCAGCAAACAAGGGATGAGGCTATGGCACACCTAATGCCTGACTTGGCTCATATGTCTGGGGTAAAAATAATCTTGTTATTTTTAATACATCAAAAACTCAGTTCTTACACTTATCAACCCGAGAAAATCTTCCTCAGGATTACCCACTAATGTTTAATAATGTCCAGCTCAGTCCTGCATCATCCTTAAACATGCTAGGGGTTTCATTCTCTCGAGATTTGTCTTGGAAAGAACATATTACATCTCTTGTGAAATCCGCTTCCAAGAGATTAGGTGTACTGGGCCGACTCCGAGCTTTCTTTACCCCTACGCAGATGTTGACCTTGTACACGCGTTTTATTTGCCCATGTATGGAGTACACCTCTCATGTGTGGGGAGGCTCCCCACATGCGGTTCTTCTCAATAGGGTGGAGTCAAAGGCTTTTCGTCTCATTAACTCTCCTCCTCTTACTGATTCCCTTCAACCTTTGTCTCTTCGCCGCACTGTTGCTTCTTTATCTCTCTTCTATCGCTACTTCAGTGGTCACTGTTCCTCTGAACTGTCTGCTTGCATCCCTCCACCTCTACGACGGGCACATGGTACCTGTCTAGCAACAAACTCTCATCCCTTTTCTGTGCAACTCTCTAATGCAAGAGTTAACCGTTACTCCCAGTCCTTCATTTATGCAACTGGTCAACTCTGGACCTGTCTCCCTCTGTCTGTATTCCCTGCTTCCTATGATCTCCAATCTTTCAAACGCAGTGTGTCCAGGCATCTCGAAATGAATGGATCTTGAATTTGGCTTTCTTTTGTATTGTTTTTACTTTTTCTTGGAAGGAACTGTTTGCGGGCCCATGGCCCTTGGTTCCTTCTTCCTTGGATTTGAAAAAAAAAAAAAAATCGGTTTATCACTTGCTGCTCGAACTCATGTGTACCAGCCCAAAGGAAGTCGTCAACATAAATGCATACAATGCCTTCGACTCTGCCACTATTGCTCCAAGAGAACAGCGATGAATCCAGTGATGACACTTTAGCTCCGAGACTCAACAATTGATCTTTTACGCGCAGATACCAATGCCTAGCAGCATCACAAAGGCCGTAAACAGTTTTCTTTAGTCTCCATAACTTACCATTTGCATATTCAGGCGGCGGATGTAAACGAACAACTCTCTCAATGTCGTTACCTTGCAAGTAGGCAGCTTTCACGTCCATAATGTGGCAATCCCACTGGTTGGTGGAGGCCAAAGAAAGTGCCAAACGCATTGCTTCTTTTGAACAAGTAGGCGAGTCTTTTTGGAGATCCACTGTGTCTTCCTCAAATCCTCTGGTGACTACATGGGTTTTAACAATAGGCTTTCCATTTTTCAGTTTTCCATCACAACCCATCGCACCGTTATGGCACCTTGCCCAACATCATCTACTTCCTCATACACATCATTATTCCGCCAGTTTGTAATTTCATTTTCCTTAGTGCATAATAAGGCTTCAGAGTTGAAAAGAACAACCATTTCTGCATCATCATCAACCAATTCCCATTCGCTAAAATCCTTCTGCAAATCTACCCAATCAATGCTGCCGTCAGAGTCCCTCTTCAAATTGTAGCAGTGTTTGTACTTTCCAGTGGCTTTACCTGCCCAACTCACAATCCTTCCAGACACCAACTCTCCCACTTTCTGAATGTATTCCCTTTATACGTTGACCAACAGAAACTTTGGGAGGCTGATTAACCAGAATAGAAACTGTGGGAGGCTCATCAATCGGAACCACACCATCTTCCGATTCGTCATCTGGTGGATAGTCATTCAACACTTGCAAAGAACTGCCATTAGGCTTCTCCTGGACAACATTGTTCTTCATTGCTGACACCACCTTCAACTGTAGCATCTTGCTCTGGCGCACGCGCTAGACGACACACGTGCACTCGCACGTAGACACCGCCGTGTCTCACCAGAATATGTTTCCCATCTCTGCCTATTACAATTCCGGGACCGTGCCACTCATGACTGTCATTTCTTTTGCAGAAGACTTCATCTCCATTTCGGATGTTGTTTAAGTCACTCGAACATACATTGTGCCGCAGAGCTCTAGCCAAACGTTCATCTGATTCAGTCTTTATAAACTCATGTCTTGCTAAATGAAGAGCGTTTAAGATGTTTTCCACAATTTTCGATGGTGATGTAGGTTCCAAGGCTGGAGAATCATTTGCGTACACATTAGGCAGGTCAGGGTTTTGATAAAAAATAAGTTGGTTAGGAGAAAAGCCTGCGTAGCTGATGAGAGCATTTCTTGCCAATATTGCCCATGCCAAGGCCACATCCAATTCACACTGGCTATCAGCCATTATCTTCCTAACAATGTCACCAATGACTGCATTTTGACGCTCACAGACTCCATTGCTCCATGGACTCTCTGCAGACGTTGTCATGATCTTGATATTGAAGGCCTCTCCCAATGCTCGCATTTCCGCATTGTTGAATTCACAACCATTGTCTGTAAGAATTTTTCCAGGTGCGCCAAACACAACAATCCAGCTCCGAAATATTCCTTTGATAATGGTGGGCGCACACTTGTCCGCGATTACTATCGCATTACAATACCTGGTTGCCAAATCAACAAGGACTTAGAAATAATGCCTTCCCCAAGCTTTCAAATCCATGGCTATGGCTTCGTTAAACTTAGACGCCATGGGCAAACTGACTACGAGTCGGGGCTTGGCTTTCTTGAATCTGCCACAGACTGTACAAGCATCGGATACAGCCTTGATAGCCTGCTCCAGTTCTGAACTTTTAATCCCCGCATCTGTGATCAGTTTAATTAGTTTCGCTGATGTTGGGTGTCCAAATTGCCTGTGAAGCTTCAAAGCTGTTTTTTCTACATCACCCCCAAGAGATGCCAGCGTGACTGTTTCACAAAATTCATGACCCAATCATAAAGAAATTGGAAGTAAGTAATGGCCTGAAGATGAGGACTTCATATTAATGATAGTTCCACAAATTGTGACCTGGTCACTTCCAAAGTTAATCAACATTTTTGCTTTTTTCATGGAACGTTTACTCAGCAGCAAGGGAATGTTGCGGTTCACAACATCAGTCACGATGGTTGCACGCATATTTCCAATGTAGCAGGGCAGAGTAACACGTCTGAGGGAAGAAACTGTGACATCATCAGCAAAAGTAAACGTTGAGGATGATGCTTCTTCTCTTATAGCTTCACGTTCGTAATCAATGAGCTCACTTAGATAGCAATTGATCCATTCAACTCCACATACAGTTGTAGAACACCCTGTGTCTAGAACAGCACATCCCTTAGATTCCTCTACTAGAGTCTGTAACCTACCTCTACTAGTGGCATCATCCGCATAGCCCATAAATAATGACAGATGCACTGTTTCAGAATTTTCTTCTCGACTGCCGTCGTTTTTGTATACATCCGGACAGTCACGTGCCCAATGAAATCTAGAATCACATACTAAACACCTCGATACCTTTCCGTCAGACCCAAGTGGGTTCTGCCTCCTGCCGGTGGATAAGCGTTAGGGAATTCTAGCAGATACGGTTGAATATCGGCCACCACCACGACCTCGATCACGTACTGCACCATCCCGCAACATTCTCTGTCCTCGTTGAGTACCCCTAACATAAAACGTTTCCTCACCCCCAACTTCGTCACTCCAAAATACTGGTTTGCCCTTCTCCTCCCGGGAGGACACGGATGCCTCGTTCTGCCTGCCAATTTCACCAGCAAAAATACAATTCAGGGCAGATTTCATGTTTTCGTATGTCACCTCGGTTATCGCGGACATCACTAGTTGTTGCTCACTGTCCGAAAGTTTGCATGCAGCTAAGAGCATAAAAGCCATCACAGAATTTGGCAATGCCATGTCCTGCTTTGTAAATTTGAAATAAACATGCTCAAATCCTGCCACGAACTTACGAATGTTCATATCACCGGCTCTTCTGAAGTAGTACAATTCATGAAAAGCTGCAAACTGCCGACATCCTTTGTCCACGAGAAATAAACTGTCTAGTTTTTTCAGCAAGGTCTGAACACCATTCTCTTGTTTCAAATCAGCCGCATCAATTTCCGAAGACGCCACCCTCACTCTTCAAGACAATGACACGTGAATAGCTAAGGCTTGCTTCTCTTTCAGTAAGTCCGTCAGTTCGCACCAAATGTCGATGTCCTTCTTCCAACTCTTATAAGCAGAATCATTTTCAAGTTTTGGAGGCTACTTAGTTGAACAAGACGCCATTATGTCGGGAACTATGCTCAGCTACCAGTATTAGAAGGCAAACTACACTCACCGGCCTCACACCGCGAACTGCCCGGGCCCCCAGCTGCACATTGCAGGACCCTTCCGGTGACGTCATCACTCGTGATGTAACAGGTGTGTGTGCGCACACACACACTAACAGCAGTATGCACTAACAATTATTATGAAGCATAGTTAAACTGGTGGCCATCTTCCCGTGCCAAACTTTATTGAATTTCAACTATACATGATTTAGAGAAGAACTGCTTCTGCAGCTCCTGAACAGTTTGCAGTAAATATGGACTGCTAGTGGTTGGCAACTGCCTTGTAAAGAATTTATTAATTACTACTCTGTACAGCAATAAGGATGCCATCAGCTGGGTGCAGGTAGACAGTGCTCCGTGACGTATTCTCCCTTGTTTTAAATGAGCTAGTTTTATAAATAAAGCTAAATATTAATTGGTTTTCATATGGAGAAGTTAAGTAACATTTTAATACCTCTTAACCACCTCAAAATCTCATTTACTGCTCAAAA
The DNA here is from genome assembly GCA_018397915.1 of Birgus latro. Lineage (NCBI taxonomy): Eukaryota > Metazoa > Arthropoda > Malacostraca > Decapoda > Coenobitidae > Birgus > Birgus latro. Next base: position 43,040 of record JAGKTI010002975.1, on the reverse strand, counting down.
TGGCATAAATGGATTGCATGGAAATTTCCCAAGCAGCTGTGAAAAGTTGTCCACCTCTCCCAAGTCGAGGCCCTGTTAATCATTTGTTTTTCCACTTCAGCAGATGATACCAAGAAATTGGGGTGGCGTAAGTTGTGACATTATCAGTGGTAAAGGTTAAAAATTAGAACTCAGCAAATAAATACTGAAGTTAGTATATACTGTATATCTGCCACAGTAACATCCACTCACTCGATATAGTGCTGCTCTCAGGTGACTGCCCTTTCCTCCCTTCCTTCCTCTTCTTTCTTTCCTTGATTCTTTCCTCTTCCTTCTGTCTATGGGAGACTCTACACTGAGTGACAAACCAAATGTTTCATGTACACCAGGAAACCATTTACTATGCTGGGTGGTAACCACATAACCAAATTTTGGCACCTGGTGGTTTAGTGGGTAATTAAGGTGCTCCAATTGGACTGATCCAGTGCAGGTTTATATCTAAGGGATGGTTGGGGTTTATTGCTCACATAGTGCCACTCAGGGATGAGAGAGGCTGGTCACTCTCATCTTAAATGTCACGATCACCTTGCCTAGCCCTGGGCTGCTACGCTTCTCATGGGGCAACACTGGGCTAGATGATGAATGAATGAATGATAAGTGAAAAGCTTTGACTAACATTTCAAATGACTTTTCTTTGTTATTTTACAACTACATAACAATAATAATCTACCTTTCCATCTATGGGTAACTTAAATATAGAGCGGCCTGTCATCAGCTGAGCTGCCACCAAAACAAGAGCGTCAACAGCTGTTTGCAGATGCCTGCACCCTTTGTTATCCTTTACTATAAATATTTGCATGATTTGCAAGTTGGTGAAAGGGCAAAATATATCATCATTATCATCATCTGGACCTCCTTTCCCACCCTAGGGCAAGGTGAGGAGTAGAACGTCCAGACAGCCTAAGTTTGCTCAGTCCAATGGGCCACGCTTCCATTCACTCAATTGTCAAGCCCCCAGAATCCTGGCTCTATCTGATAAGCTAAAAACATTCACCACATTCTGTAGCATCACATAAACATATCCAATAGAGCCAATCCGGATGCTGTTGCGATAAAAAGGGGGGCCAAATCCCTGATCATGCACTTCTTCTCACAACATTCTTCCAGCCAGCTCGATTTCTCGTCAGTCCCCTAGCCTCACCGACTTCAAATACCTCTCTTCCTCACACACTCATCCACCATATCTTTCCACCTTCTCCTTGGCCTACCTCGCCTCCTCCCTTCTTCATATTCACTCCGGTATACCTTTTTCATCACTATTGTTATCCATTCTCTCCACATGACCATACCATCTCAGTACACTCTCTTTGATTCTGGTGTCCACAGACTTCCTCCCACCACATCTTTCATGGATTACATTATTTTGTATCCTATCCACTGTGTACTCCACATACATTCCTCAGCAGTCCCATCTCAACTGCTTTTACTCTTGACTATTCATTTTCATGCCACACCATAGTCTCACATCCATATGTTAAAGTTGGCACTAACACTCCTTCATGTAAGCCTTGTACAGCTGCAACACTCAAGCCTCTGTTTCTTATCAATGCCTTCACAGCACCAGGTACTTTCCTTCCTTGTGTCACTCTGCTTTCCACTTCTTTTGCACATTTTCCTCTCTTTTCTATCACTGTACCTAGGTATTTGAATTCTCTCTCACCAATTCCAGTCTCTCTCCATTCAAAGTAACATTACACTGGGATCCACCTTCTCTCTCAATAACCGTCACTTTACTTCTTTCTACATTTTCTCTCAAGGCACAATGCTCACATACTTTAGCAGAACTCTGCAGTGGTCTACCAAGTTCTTGTATGGTATATGCAAGTACAGTAGTACTGCATCATCGGTATACAACAAATTAGAGATATTCCATCCATTCCTATTTATTACCAACGACATCCCTCCCTCCATTACTCGTGTTTTTACTTCTCTCATGTGGAGAGGATGGAGAGTGAAAGATTGACGAGGAGAGTGTATGTGAGTGAGGTGGAGGGGGCGAGAGGGAGGGGGAGGCCGAGGATGAGATGGAGGGATGGAGTGGAGAGGTATATGAGAGAGGGGGGTGTGAGTTGGGAGCGTGGTAGTGAAATGGCAGGGGACAGAGCGACATGGAGGCGATTTGTTTGTGGCCACCCCGTTCGGGATTGAGGCGTCTGGCAATAGATAGATAGACAGATCACCCCATCCACATATACTTTATACTGAACAACCATGGGGACATCACACACCCTTGTCGCACGCCCACACCAATCATGAACCATTCACTTAGATGCCCATTTACCCTTAAACATGCTTCACGACCATTATAAAAAGTAAAAAATATTCAAGACTAAGGAAAGATTTGTGGGGAAGATGTTTAGCGTTTAGTTTAAGGTTAAGGCAGCACTGAAACCACCACTTACTGGTAACCAGAGCTTACATGTGGTCTTGATCCACAGCCATCAGATGCAGGCATATTTTCTGTCTTTTTTCTAGAGGGTGGGGGGTGTCCAATATGCTGTCATGTACAGTAATCATATACAGTAATCACAGCCTACCTCGCACTCGTTAACACATTCACAACTACTGTCTCTTAAACTGACAGTCATACCTCTCACACTGTACACAGGCATATAAACTTTTTTCTTTTTTCTAGGCTCTATGCTGGAACAGAATCCCAATAAATGACTTTCTATTCCATTTTCCAGAGGTAAGAAGGTAAGAACAGAAGGTGGGAAAACTAATCCCTAACACCCACTCCCTTTTTGCCATCATGCCTGGAAGAAATATGGTGATAATATTCCTCTCCCCTATCCCAGGGGTTGGTTGTTGGGTTACCACCAAACACAGTACCATAAATACCATCCAGGGTTACAAGATCCCATTTTGCCACCTGAAGGTGGCACTACAATGAATGAATGGATGATGGGCACTCCCACCTACCAACACCATTTATGGTACACCCGGCGGCAAAAGTCCTGTCGTCTTGCCCGCCTTACCGAGACCCGCGATATCCATGGACTCAAGAATATTAGCTGTAGACAACGTGCATAATATATTATCTGCCAGCAGATGGCACACCGCAAGGTGTGTGGTGGTGAGGGTGCAGGGGGATGGGGGAGAGGAGGGGTTGGAGCTGCTGGGGGTCTGAAGGTGGGGGAAGGAGGAAACAATTTATTTAAATGTAATTTCCATATACTACCATCAGTTTCTTGATTTTATAATGAACCAAAAATATAACTACGTTGTAATCTGTTCCTTTTGTAACACATGGAACACAGCATGATCAAGCCACCAGACATTTGAAAACATTTAATGGCAATTTTCGAATAAACCCACAAAATACCGTAAATTAAACATTCTCTCTCTCTCTCTCTCTCTCTCTCTAACGTAATAAACTGATGATAAAGTGCTCCTATGGGTTTACTCTACCATGTAATTTCTAATAGTGCATCAGTCATCAAGTGATTTGCTGATATGGTCGCCTTAGATGCAAGAAACAACCATTAAATTAGTGGTTCGATTAAACAGTCATGGTGAAGTGGCTTGTTGAGGGTTTTGGATATAGGCCTAATCAACGGCCAGAAAGAAGTGATGTCACGGTGAACTTCTTCCACACGGACAGTTATATCCCAGCACCCTAAAAAGTAAGACATGTTAAATAAATGCTGTAATGCTTCTGTAGATGCAAACTATACTTCTTAAATTCTTTATGTAACTCCGTACAACTGTATTGTCATAGGTTATATTGATGTAGTTTATATTTATTCATGTAATAGCTGCAGTCGAGCGTAGCCTGGTGGTTTGGTTGTTCGTCTGGTGATCAGGGCATCACACCTTCACATCCCGCTGATACCACGTTACCTTGCAGGTGGGGTGGTGCTCATCCTCTTTTACTCTAGCTGTTCTATATGGTCTCTTGAAAACTACAGCGGTGGATTAGTTTTCATGTCAGTTAAAACTATCGAAATATTTATTTTACACTTTTTATATGTATACGTATCTAGGGAGTAATTAAGAGGTAGAATAATTTGCTGGGTATTTTTTTTTCTTTCTGTGAAGAGCACATGCCCATAAAAATATTAATGCTATTTGTTATTACTTGCCCATAGGCATGGCTACAGTCAGAGCGAACTCTGTGGAGGTCATCTCTGAAAGGGGGCCAATCATTAGACTGTGGGAAAGTGGTATGCCCACGCTAGATATTGAGGCTACTGCCGTACTGGTGTATCACAAAGGACCGTTCAAAGGTGGATTAAATGGTTCCGGGAGGAAAGATCACTGAAAAGCGAACCAAGGAGCGGAAGGCCACGGATTTCTACACCTGACGATGATGCCTGTCTCCTCACCGCAGTGGAAAACTAGCCATTAACATCGGCAGTTCACGACACCCGTAACCTTAAGCTTCCTTGCCATCCTAGCACAGCAAGGTGGCGGATCCACAAGGCAAATATTCATTGCCGTATCCCTGCCAATAAAGAATTATTAACACAACAACAAAAGGGATGTCGCCTTGAATTTGTGCTTGAGAATCTATGCATGGATCACTCCTTTTGGAAAAATATCATCTTCACTGATGAAAAGTATTTTACGTCAGTGCAAGCACGAACACGGCACTGCTGGAGGAGGGAGAATACCAGGCATCATCAAGTTAATATTAAGGACAGAGCCAAGAGTGGACGAGTGGGTGTTAATTTCTGGGGTTGGATGTGGGCTGAGGGTCCAGGGAAGTTAAACTGCCAGGAAGATTCACAGGCAATTCGTTTCATTTTTGAAGGCTCCAACATGCTTCCATGTGTCGGCCTTGGTCACCTAATGGCGGCTCTCCACGCTGCTCGATCTCTGGCAGCCTCCCTATTCAGTCCCTTAACCCTTAAGTCACATTTAATGGCCTCGTCCCATGTCTTCCTCAGTCTACCCCTCCCAACCCCTCCCCCCAATATTAACACTTCTCACCCTCTGTACCCAATTATCATCCCCCATCCTCTCCACATGTCCAAACCACCTCAGCCTACCTCTCCTCATCACAACACCAATACACTCCAGTCCCATCCTACCTCTCAACTCTTCTATCATAAACCCAGCCCCCCCAGGCCTTGCACGCAGGGACGCACTGCACATCCACCTAATCATTGTCATTTCTGTACGTTTAAACCTGCGAATATCTTCTTCCTTTACTGCCCAGGTCTCACTACCATACAGCATCACACTCCTAACACATGCTGCATACAAAGACCCCTTAGCACGTAAGGAGAGTCCTCTCAATGTCAGGAGAGGCAACAGCTCCCTGAACTTCTTCCAACCACTTCTCACTCTAGCAACCGAGCTAACTCCAGCCCCACCTCCGGCACATAACATGTCTCCCAAATAACAAAACTCCTCCACACACTCAAGAGACTCACCTGCAAGTTCAACCCTCTCACGCCTAACAATCTC
>JAGKTI010002975.1:6014-23772 GCA_018397915.1 Birgus latro | reverse complement strand
GTATATATATATATATATATATATATATATATGTTAGAGAAACACACATTAAACGCGTGTGTACAAATATACTTTTACGCTCCTCGACTGGGAATCGAACCCAGGACCTCTTGCATAGAAGTCAGGCACTGATACCACTACACCATGACGCTCAAAAGCAGTGGCTACCTGATTTTTTTAAGGAAACCAGGTAAATCCATGATGGAAGGAATTCTTTCAGTCACAGCACATCAGGATCAAACCACTGCCCGGCGCAACTCGGTGAGTGGCAGAGCAGTTTTAATCTATCCCAGACACAACACGAGCGTCTTAAGATGTTAGAGAAACACACATTAAACGCGTGTGTACAAATATACTTTTACGCTCCTCGACTGGGAATCGAACCCAGGACCTCTTGTATAGAAGTCAGGCACTGATACCATTACACCATGATGTTCAAAAACAGTGGCTACCTGATTTTTTTAAGGAAACCAGGTAAATCCATGATGGAAGGAATTCTTTCAGTTACAGCACATCAGGATCAAACCACTGCCCGGCGCAACTCGGTGAGTGGCAGAGCAGTTTTAATCTATCCCAGACACAACACGAGCGTCTTAAGATGTTAGAGAAACACACATTAAACGCGTGTGTACAAATATACTGCAACGACGACCCTGGTCCAGCCTGGCAGTGTGCCATCTCCCAGATGGGGGCAGCATCTCACTATGCCAATTTTTAAACTAAGAAAAATGACTCTACGGGCGACATTTCCCTGCTTCTCACACTAACTGGAGACACTGAGAGCAATCCTGGTCCCCAGACATGATACTGTATATATGCCCTGTTTGCTCTCTATATATCACAAGTGCAAGATATACAGGTGGATCTATTCAATGCACTTCGCCTCCTGCCAGAGTTGTAATAACTTTGGGAAGCGTTCACTAAGCCAATGACTGCTTTGGAGGACATAAGGGGTGCTGTGGTTGAACCAGTGTTGCATACTAGTATGGTTGAACCAGTGTTGCATACTAGTATGGTTGAACCAGTGTTGCATACTAGTATGCTTGCACCCAGTCGGCTTAAGGCGGGCCGATTACACTTGGTTCACAGACTACCACACATCCAAAGCCATTCCAACACAACAATCACACTTACAAGCACTTCTCACCCTACATACAATCTCCGCAGAGCACCACATGTTGGTGGAGTGGAGATACAGACAGACAGATAGATACAGAGAGTGGATCCACATCATATGCACTACATAAACAAATGGCAGACAACACCACAGCACATGGCTGTTACACAGATGTGACGCATCCACAAACACCCCTTCTGTAATACAAAGCACAACTCCTCCTACCCCCCTCCAACAATCACAAACATCACAACTCAGTCCCTAAGCATAAGCACCGCTTATTAGGGTGGTCCTTATTGCTAAGAGGGGGAAAAAAAATCTGGGATATTTTGTTTGGTAGAAGTGTATATTGTGAGTTTAGGTGTAAACTCTTGAGACACCAAATTTTAGCCAGATTGGATTATAATTACTGGTGCAGTATCTTACCCAAAGTTTGAGCCTAATAAGCAAAATTATTGTTGTGATAATAATCTTTTTAATTATTTGAAAAAAGTGTTTGCTTTAGGCCTGCTTCGTTGGAGGCTACTTTCTAGTAATACTCCATTTTTTTTTTTTCTTCAGGGATTTGCCTTTTGAGTTATTATTAATCACTTATTTACTATGACTGAAGTGAAATTGTCAATGCCAGTGATGAAAAGCAGAAGCAAAACCAAGATTTGGCTTGTTGGCCAGTCAAGTGAAAGACTACTTGGAAGTAAGTTACCTTCTTGTGGAGAAGAGTTACAGCGACTTTTCTACCTGATGCAAACAGAGACACAAGCACTGAGGGATTCAGCATGTGTTCTGTCTGAAGATTCTGGGAGAGAGCTCACATTCCTGCATCTGAGCCACGGAATCGTATCCCCAAAATTGAATCTCTCTATAAAGAAGAGAGAAAGTTGGAGAAGAGTAAGAGCTGGAATACAGAAAGAGAGGAGAAGAAGAGAAAAGAACTTCCAAGAACAGATAAAAGATCTCTCTGACACTGCACACATGAATGCCTTTGACCTCATTAAAAATCATGATAAGGAGTTTCTTGTGGCTCTGAGGGAGGCAAGGCAAGGTTCTATGCTGTGTATTGATGTCAAACTCCATCGGAAAGTATGAAGACAGAGAGAGAGACAAGAGTCTGAACAGGAGAGAAGAGTGTGAGGAATGTCACTGAGCAGTAAGAGAGGAAATGGTGGAGCTGGAGGAAAGCCCAAACGAAACAGATGACAGTTATACAGGTATAGCAGGTCTTTCCTTCTCGGCTGCAGCTCCTCCTCTGAAACACCAACGACCACGAAAAACAGTTGTCACTTCTTTAGTTGCTGCTGCTTTAGATCAGATCAAGACTTCAGACTGTGCTGCAGTCCACCTGCTTTGTGACCATTTCTGCCTGTGAATAATATCCAACAGTGTATACTATCAACAGGCAAAGTATCCGCCGAGATCGAATCAAAAGTCGGAGGGAATCTGCAGAAAGGCCGAATAAATAATTCCATCCAACTGTGCCACTTGTAGTGCACCAGGATGGAAAGCTAATTCCCGATGTAACAGGAACAATTGTCACTGAATGCCTTCCAATTCTTGTCTCAGGTAATGGAGTTTCAAAGCTTTTGAATGTACCCGGTTTGGAATCAGGGAGAGGAAAGGCCATGGCCAATGTCATCACTGAAACCTTGAATGACTACAGTATACCTGAATGTGTGGTAGGAATGGCATTCGACACCACTGCCAGCAATACCGGATTAAGGGTAGGGGCGTGCACCCTTATTCAACAACAGTTGCATAAGGATCTCCTCCACCTGGCTTGTCGGCAGCACATTTTTGAGATCCTTGTTCAAAAGGCCTTCACCATTTGCCTTGGACCATCCTCTGGTCCTGACATTCACGTATTCAAGTAGTTTAAAGCCAAGTAGAATGCTTTTGACACAATACGCTTTCTGACCTTGAATGACAATAAGGAAATGCTGGTGACTGACAGTGGGCAATGTGATGAGCTCATAGCATTTTTGTATGGAACAGTTGCAAGAAAGTCAACCTCAAGATGATTACTGAGAACTGCTAGAACTGTCCATTGTTGTCTTGGGTGGTGTAATGCCCCATGGGATACAGTTTCAGCACCCTGGTGCTTGCCACCATGCCAGATGGATGGTTAAAGTTATATACAGCATCAAAGTCCATCTTTTCCATCATCAGACAAGCATCACACTGATGCAAGGCCGAGGACTGAAGTGGTTGATTGTGTTCATCATGAAGCAATACCTGAAATCATGGTTCATGGCCAAAAAAAAAAAACAGCTCTAGTCCCAGCAAACAATCCAAAGCTTCTCTAGGAATTGTTACATTATCCTGATAAGGACATCTCACAAGTCTGTTTGAAAGAATTTGGTCGTCACTTGTGGTATTTCTCAGAGCAATTAGTTGGACTGACCTTTTTTGACTCAACTGTTGACCCTAAAGAGAAGCGAAAAATGGTGAGGGCTCTTAATGAAGCAGGAAGCAAAGATCACCTAAAGAGAGCAACAGTTGAATTTGATGCAACACCAATGAATCAGAAAACAAATTCAAGTTTTGTGACCAGTAACACCTAGAAGATCACACTGCTTGGCCTTCCTCATTCATTTCTAGAATTTAATCCATCCACATGGGAAAGTCGCGAAGATTATAAGGAAGCTGAGTGCATCGTCCAGGGGCAGGTAACAGAGTTTAATCCAGTGTTGACTAAGAACGAAGATCAACAGCAGTTTCTTCTCCAGGTCATTTAGCAACACAGGCAAGAAGTTCCTCTGACCCCTCTGATTACAGACCAATAGCTGTCACATCTTCTCTTGGTAAAGTATTTGAAATTTTAATTAATAAGCACATAGTTAAAGATCTTGAATCCAACAACTTAATTAGTGATACAATATGGTTTTCACCACAAAAGATCCACCAATTACATATTCAATCTCCTGACTCATACCATCCATCAATCAATCGACCTATGGAGAAACTCATGCAGTAGCCTTTGATATTTCTAAAGCTTTCGACATATTATGGCACGGTTCCCAGCTGTCTAAACTCCCTTGCTATGGACTAACGTCTTTTGTTTCTCTGCTTTCCTCATATCTCAGTGACAGAAAAATAAGAGTAAATGTAGATGATGTATATTCCAATTTCCACTCAATTAACGCCAGTGGGCCACAGGGATCAATTCTGGCGCCAACCCTGTTCCTGGTTCATATTAATGTCTCTTTATCTGTCACCCACAATCCCATCCATTCATATGCAGATGACTCAACACTTCACAGTTCATTCACACTCAAACACCCATTTACAAAGTCTAATATCTCTAACTCTCAACTCAGTACAGCCATCTCCATAAATCAAGACTTATCTACGATCAACGACTGAGGACAAAACAACCCTGCCTCATTTAATGCCAGTAAAACCAAATATATACAATTCACTAATAGACAGATATTGCCAGATTCATATATTACCTTCAAAGCTACTAACATTCCCATCTCCAAAAAGTATTGAAATTCTCGGTGTCTCAACAATGCCCTCAGCTGGACCTCTCATGTTAGATCACTTGCTAAAACCACCTCAAAGAAACTTATATTGTTGTACAGAGTCTGTACTTCTTCACTGATGAGCAGTTAGCAATAATTTATAAAAGTAATGTGAGCTTTCAGCTTGAATATTGCTCACCCTTGCGAAATGGATGTGGAAAGGTTGTGTTAAAACAACTAGACAATATTCAGAACAAAGCTGCTGGAATTATTCATAACCCTCTTATTATAAATAAACTACCTCCCCTACAGGTAAGAAGGAGTGTTGCCTTTCTTGCATTATTTTACAGATATTTTTATGGCAAATGCTCAGACAAAGTTGCATCCATTGTGCCACCTCTCCATGCCTTCCCTCGTGCTACACAGGCATCTGGTAGCGCTCATGACTGGAATGTCACTCAGCCATATTGCAGAACTTCTGCCTATCAGAATTCTTTTATTCCCCGAACAGCATCTCTCTGGAACTTGCTTCTCCAGAGTTGTTTCCCCCAAACTTCAACCAACAGCTGTTCAAGTCCAACTGTTACGGATATTTATGAATGGAGGATGCCAGTAATCTGGTGTATGGATTATTATTATTATTTTTTTTATTAATTTGTTTTTCCTTCCTCTGTTCTGTTATTTAAAAAAAAAAAAAAAAGTGTATCCAGATGCAAAGATACAGCTGGCAACAATTACAAGCCATTAAACAAGGCAACAATGAGTGGGAATTGGGTTCCTATGAGACCATCCCCAGTAAGGAGCTAATACTCTGCAAAGAGGCGGACCTAGGTAACCCAATGCCATATTAACATTACGCCATAATAGTACAGTATAACTTTGAACATGATGCAGTACCAGTTAAAATTATCTAATAACTATGAAGATTTGCATACATAATCTTTTAATCAATAGGAACGAAGTCCCGCAGCAGCTGAAGCAAATTTTTCAAGTTGAAAATTATGGACCACCCTACTGCTTAAACAAGAAAGACACACACCAGATGTACACTGCCTTGAACATACATAAACAAACCACACCTAAATGTTGACGGTCCCTGTAAAAAAAATATCAGAAATAGAACAATTCTTTTGCCACCATGGCAACTCTGACAAAACTGACACACACATAACAGACCCCCCAAATTGGACACTACTCACACATATGCTCAGACAGAACTCAGGGCCATGGAGGAGGCCTCATCAGATACATTCACTAATCAATATTCTACATACATTCACTCATTAATCCTCTACAAAGGCACAACACAAACAACACAGTCACTTTTCCAAATGACATAATATTAGAAACACAGTCACTCAGTATCACATCTGGTCACATACAAGAAATCACAATATTCAACACATACACCCCCCGACACCTCCCACTCTGTTCCAGCACAATTCAGCCCTCACCTCCTCCCTTTAACACAGACACCTAACTCTGTCACTACTGAAGAATTTTAAGGCTAAAAAAAAAAAACACTGCTTGGTACAAATACAAACAAAACCATTGCAGAGGCATCAAACCTACTTCACAACTTGAAAACATCTATCTATCTATTGCCAGACGCCACAATCCCGTAAGGGGTGGCCATTTGACTTTGAGTTATTCGTTTTACAGGAAGGGGCACTAACCCTCCACCAACCCACTTACTGACACGTAGGGAGCACGAATGGTTTGGTTATATGGTTACCACCCAGCGTTGTAAATGGTTTCTTGGCTTACAGGAAACCATTTGGCTTGTCACTCAATGTAAAGCCACCTGAAAAGGAAAGAAAAGCAATAAGAAGTGACAGGAAAGATGGGAGAAATAGGAAGAGAGGAGGGGAGGCACAGAAAAAGAATGATAAAGGCTAAGGAAGAAGTAGGCATCACTACATCATGTGAGTGGATGATGGTCGCCACCACCTACCACTGGAACATGTACATTCTAAATAACACCTCACAATACACCCTCATCCCACACCAAGCAAACTGCACTATCTTCTCCCTAGACATTTTGTTTGTCAACACCTGCATTCAACACCACATGGTGAACAGAACCCAAACCCACTTAAGATCATCTCCCAATCATTATCACTATAGAAGCACAGCCCAAACTTGAGCAATCACATCTCCCATACACAAACTACAAGAAAGCAGCCTTGACAAAATTTACTGAAGAAACAGAACAACACTTCAGCATACAAAACAATCCACCCATCACCAACACTAACAGGAACATTACAAAGTCCAACATCACAGACATACACCACATTCCACAAGGCAACAGAAGAAATTACAATCCAAACTTTACACCAGAAATTGCTACCCTCATACGACAAAGCAAACAAAATTAACTTGTGGATTGTGAGCCACAGCTCAGGCTGTGCTGGCTGTGCATTACTGCTATTCCACCCCTACGCAAACTTACACATGGAGCTACACAAAGATGGCAAGAGAGAGATTTTTTCTTTCCATCAGATGATGCCCTGGGTGTTTATCTTCAAGTTTACAAAAAAAAAAAAAAAAAACTTCATTTTTTCACTACTCCCCTACATAAACTTATGCATGGCCCTATGCAAAAATGGTGAGAGATTTTTTTTTTTTTTACCAGATGATGCCCTGAATGTCTATCTTCAAATTTATAATTTAAAAAAATAATAAAAAAAAAACTTTTCATTTTTTGCACACTATGGGGTGGGATAAAAAAAGGTAATTGCGCAATCCACGGGCTAAACCACAACTCACCTCCCCCACACAAACAAGACACCATCATGAACCTCAAAGATCTAAACAATGAGATAAACAACAAAATTAGTATAAAGAAAATGGATAAGTGGAAGGCCTTTGTAACAACACTTAAGAACTCATCAGACACCTCTCGACAGAACAAAAAAATTTATAGTATCACTAAATCACAAACCTGTACTTCCAAGACACATAATGCCACCACCTCTCACACCCAACACATCCCAACCTACAAAGAACAAGCAAACATACTCGTAAACCGCTATGCAATCTGTATCCTCCTACTTTCTCTGTTCTCATTTCAAAGCCAAAGATGGCTGTTGCGTATGTGTATGCAACGATCTATCTTGCTCTCATGTTCCTGAACTTGATTCTTCTGAATTCTCTACTCTCTGGCTTCAGCCTTCCTGTCATTCTCTGATTAAATATATCTGTGCTGTTTACTTATCTCCTAATTCTACTGACTATCAATAATTCTTTGACTATCTTACTTCTACAATGGAACACATTCTATCCATTTCTCCTTTCTCTGAAATCTCCATTCAAGGAGATTTCAATGTTCACCACCACCAATGGCTCTCCTCTCCTTTCCTTGATCCACCTGGTGAACAAGCCTACATCTTTTCTATCCTTAATGACCTACAGCAGCTTGTACAGCACCCTACACGTATCCCTGACCGCCTTGGAGAGAGAGTTCCAACATACTTGACCTTTTCCTAACAACTAATCCTTCTGCTTACACTGTTAATCTTTTCTCTCCGCTGGGCTCCTCTGATCATAACCTTATTACATTAACCTGTCCTATCGCTCTGGTACGGCATGTAGACCCTCCAAAGAAACACTGTCTGTGACACTTTGGAGCTACAGATTGGCAGGCCCTCAGGCAGTACTTCTTTGATTTTCCTTGGAATGATTATTGCTTCCATGCCCGGGAGCCATCTGAGTGTGCCTTGCGCATTATGGAGGTTATTCTCTCAGGCATGGAAGCATACATTCCTTTTTCATATCCTCTGACTAATGTAAGAAAGCCTTGGTTTAATCACGCTTGTTCTAATGCTGTCCGCAACAAAGAGAGGGCCTTTAAAAGGTACCGGAGCCAACCCACCCCTGAATCACATCTTTTTTATATTCTGCCCGGAATCGTGCTTAGTCTGTTCTTCACTCTGCTAAAAATAATTTCATCCGTGCTAAATGTTCTCGACTCTCCAACTCGAATTCTTCTCGCTCCTTCTGGCACCTTGCCGAAAATCTTTCTAACAACTTTACCTCATCATCCTTGCCTCCTCTTTTCTACTCTGATGGCTCTATAGCTATTTCTTCTACTGATAAAGCAGATCTCTTCACTCAGACTTTCTCCTCCAGTTCCACCTTAGATGATTCCGGTGCTGTTCCTCCATCACTTACCCCCTCTGACTTCCTCATGACATTAAAATTTCTTCAGCTGATGTATTTTCTGCCATCACTGGCCTCAATACTAACAAGGCATATGGGCCAGATGGAGTCCCTCCTGTTGTCCTCAAAACTGTGCTTCTTTGCTTACACCCTGCCTAGGTACACTCTTTCGCCTTTGTCTATCAACTTGTACCTTTCCTTCTTGCTGGAAGTTTGCTCTCATTCAGCCAGTCCCAAAGAAGGGTGACCATTCCCAACCCTCTAACTATCATCCAATTGCTTTAACATTCTGTGTCTCAAAATTTTTTGAGTCAATTCTTATCAGAAAAATCTTAAAGCATCTTTCCTGTCTCAACCTTCTTTCTGATCGTCAGTATGGGTTCCGTCACGGACGCTCCACTGCCGATCTTCTCACCTACCTTTCAGACTCCTGGTCATCCTCCTTTTGGAACTTTGGCAAAAGCTCTGCCATTGCACTTGACATCTCAAAGGCTTTCGATCGAGTCTGGCATAAATCTTTAATTTCCAAACTGCTCTCCTACGGTTTCTATCCTTCTATCTGCGCCTTCATTTCTAGCTTCCTTTCAGGTCGTTCGATAGCCGCTGTTGTAGACGGCCATCATTCTTCTCCTAGACCTATTAACAGTGGTGTGCCTCAGGGCTCTGTCCTATCACCAGCTCTCTTCCTTTTATTCATCAATGACCTTCTAAGCTGTACATCTAACCCTATCCTCCACTCATATGCTGATGATTCCACCCTTCACCTTTCCATTCGGTTTCCGCAATGTCCATCTCAGCACTTACTTCAGCAAACAAGGAATGAGGCTATGGCACACCTAATATCTGACTTGGCTCGTATCTCCGACTGGGGTAAAAATAACTTTATTTTTAATGCATCAAAGACTCGGTTCTTACATTTATCAACCCGACAAAATCTTCCTCAGGATTACCCACTAATGTTTAATAATGTCTAGCTCAGTCCTGCATCATCTTTGAACATGCTTGGGGTTTCATTTTCTCAGGATTTATCTTGGAAAGAACATATTACATCTCTTGTGAAATCTGCTTCCAAGAGATTAGGTGTGCTAAGCCGACTCCGAACTTTCTTTACCCCTGAAAAGTTGTTGACCTTGTACACAGGTTTTATTCGCCCCTGTATTGAGTACAACTCTCATGTGTGGGGAGGCTCCCCACATGCAGCTCTTCTCAATAGGGTGGAGTCAAAGGCTTTTCGTCTCATTAACTCTCCTCCTCTTACTGATTCCCTTCAACCTTTGTCTCTTTGCCGCACTGTTGCTTCTTTATCTCTCTTCTATCTCTACTTCAACGGTCATTGTTCCTCTGAACTGTCTGCTTACATCCCTCCACCCCTACGACGGGCACGTAGTACCCGTCTAGCAACAAACTCTCATCCCTTTTCTGTCCAGCTCTCTAATGCAAGAGTTAACTGTTACTCCCAGTCCATCATTTATGCAGCTGGTCAACTCTGGAACTGTCTTCCTCTGTCTGTATTCCCTACTTCCTATGATCTCCACTCTTTCAAATGCAGTGTGGCCAGGCATCTCAAAATGAATGGATCTTGAATTTGGCTCTCTTTTGTATTGTTTTTGTTTTTTCTTCGAAAGAACAGTATGCTGGCCCATGGCCTTTGGTTCCTTTTTCCTTGCATAAAAAAAAAAGAAAAAAAAAAAGGTGACATAAAACCACTGTGTTTAGAGTCTGAAAAACAGCAAAGGCAGCCTTTTCCACTTGAGCACTCCAGAACAGATGCCTAACATTATCAAGAAAACAAAAAACTCTACAAACTCACAGCTGGATGGCATCAGCAACCTACACATGAAACATTTATAACCACAAGGCATCCAGGTCCTCACAAACATTAGCAACTACTCATACATACACTGTTGCACTCTTAATACAGTATTTGGAAATATGAAACAATCATTATACTAAAAACAAACAAGGACCACCACCCTTCTTCACAGGCCCAGAATACTACTTAGCACACAATCGTTTCATTTAGTTTTTGAATGCTCCAACATGCTTGTGTGCATCGGCGTTGGTCACCTAATGGCGGCTCTCCATGCTGCTCGATCCCTGGCAGCCTCCCTGTTCAATCCCTTAACCCTGAGGTCACACTTAATGACCTTGTCCCATGTCTTTCTCGGTCTACCCCTCCCAACCACTCTCCCAATATTAACACTTCTCACCCTCTGCACCAAATTATCATCCCTCATCCTCTTCACATGTCCAAACCACCTCAGCCTACCTCTCCTCATCACAACACCAATACACTCCAGTCTCATCCTACCTCTCAACTCTTCCATCGTAAACTCAGCCCCCCCAGGCCCTGCATGCAGGGACGCACTGCACATCCACCTAATCATTGTCATTTCTGTACGTTTAATCCCGCGAATATCCTCTTCCTTTACTGCCCAGGTCTTGCTACCATACAGCATCACACTCCTAACACATGCTGCATACAAAGACCCCTTAGCATGTAAGAAGAGTCCTCTTGTATGTCAGGAGAGGCAACAGCTCCCTGAACTTCTTCCAACCACTTCTCACCCTAGCAACCGAGCTAGCTCCAGCCCCACCTCCGGCACGTAACATGTCTCCCAAATAAAAAAACTCTTTCACACACTCAAGAGACTCATCAGCAAGTTCAATCCTTTCATGCCTAACAATCTCCACCTGCTTTCCCCGACACGCCGCACACATAAAATCAGCATTATATCGCAGTCTACCTCTAATACCACATCTCTTGTGCACCCATGTATCACAAACACTGCACAAGATGGAATTACTTCCCACACCTTTGTGGCAAACTGCACATGACCACTCTCCCTCTCCTCTGATTGTACCGCCACCAACCCTAGATATCATCACTTTTGTTTTATCTGCACTTACCCTTAAGCCCTTGTGCCCCATACCATCTCTCCACTTCTTAAATCTTTCCTCCGCCTCCTTTTCATTCTCTGCAATCAACACCAAATCATCAGCATACAACATCTCCCATGGAAGTCCATCTCTGAAGTCACGTGAGAGGGCTTCAAGTACCATGATAAACAACAAGGGACTCAAAACTGACCCCTGATGCACACCAACATTCACGGAAAACTCATCACTCAAAACTCCATTCACTCTTACCTGGGTGCGAGCACCCACGTACATAGCCATAACCACCCTAACCAGCCACTCTTCCAACTCTAGCTTTCTCATTGCCCACTTCACCACCTCTCTAGGGACTCTGTCAAAGGCCTTTTCCAAATCAACAAAAACAAAATACAATTCCCTTTTCTTTCCAATATATTTTTCCTGAAGCTGTTGAACAATGATTATGGCATCAGTGGTCCCCCAGCCTGGCATAAACCCAAACTGCATCTCATCAATATTCACTCTTTCACTAATCATACCTTCTAGAGCTCTCACCATTACTTTCATTACCTGATCTAAGAGCTTTATACCTCTGTAATTTCCCCTTTCCAGGGCATCACCCTTCCCTTTGTACACATTTACAATTACACTCTTCAGCCAATCATCAATCATCTGGGACAACACACTCATATATAATCATATTTATCAGGTCACTGACTAACCTCACCCTAGTATCTCCTGAGGCCTTCAACATTTCAGCAGTCAACCCAGACACACCTGCCGACTTCCCCACCCGCATCCTGCCTATTGCCTCACTCACAGTAGCAGCGCCAATCAAAGGCCAAGGGCCAAACACTGGATCTGCTGGCTCCAAACCTTCCCTATCCCAGTCAAACTCCTCATTCAACAACTGGCTATAATGCTCTCTCCATGCATCTTTAATATCCCCACTGTTCACCACTACCTTTCTATCATCATTCTTCACACACTGCTCACCTACAATGTCCCGATTATCCCTCTTCACCTGATTTGCCACCATAAAAATCGTACTTTTCCTTTCCCCAAATAAATTAACACCTGATTCTCAACAAAATAATTCCCTATGTTCCTCATGCTCTTCCACAACATGAATTGAGAGCACTGCACACTACAAGCACCTTATTGACTAATCTCACACAAGCATTGAACAGCATCAACTCCATGACACCTGCTCAGCATACACATCTCACGGCAATAGATATTCGTAAAGATTTTGATGCCATCCTATGATGCAAACTAATGACCAAGATACACAACACAAACATGGAGAATAACACCAAATGTTGGCTTGCCAACTATTTATCTGGTAGATAAGTATATGTTACATTCTAAGGGAAGTCATTACGAACATGAAATTTCCCTAACAGAGTTCTACAGGGTTATGTTTTCTTACCCTCATTCTTCAACCTATACAAGCATGATATTCCCACACCCAAACCACCTACAAACATTACCTCATACGTTGATGACATCACAATCACAACCACGCACATTGCAGACACAGCCTGCCCACTGCAATAGGACAACCTCAACACACTATGGACTTGGGCTGAGGACAACAGGCTGAAGAATGCCCCAGCCAAATCCAATACCACACCCATAACCAGAAGAAACATGAACACAGGTACTCCACCATCACACTTAACAATGTATGTGTGCCATACACATCCTCCACTAAGATCCTTGGAGTGACAAGATACCGGACTCAGCTTCAAGGATCAGTACAAGACATCAAGAGATGGAGCACTGCTAGACCCCATGCACTCAGGGCAACTACAGGACCAGACTTTGGGCAACAAAGAGAAACACTCTCCTTAGTCTACAAACAATACATTAGATCAGTGATGTTGTATGCCTCTCTGGCATGGACTCCCATCCTAACTTATACCCACCACAGCACCTTGAAAATCATACAGAACAACATCCTACACATCACTACCGGCTCCACCAAAACCACTTCCACAGCACCTTGAAAATCATACAGAACAACACCCTACACATCACTACCGGCTCCACCAAAACCACTTCCACAGCTCACTTATGCTCTAAAACTAAAAGTCCTCCCTACCACAGACTACCCCAATATGAAGGGCTCACAGTTCTGTGAAGCAGCCTGTTCCAGTACACATTATCCTTGTCATTACATGACAGAGACACACAACAAATGGAAGACAATCACCACACAAGGATTATCAAACCATCTACAGCAATATCCCACCTCCAGATATTCCAACACTAACAATGAAAAAACATCTACATACAGTATTCATTTCATATGTATGGCTATACAACACCTCAATTACAACACCATACTACCTGCCCACCCTCCTGACATCCACCCATCGGAGGTGTCCTAAAACAGAGAAAGCTGATTTCACCTAGCCAGGCTTAGAGCAAGACATCATCCAGCCCTAACTCAACTACCAACTTAGATTTAGGCTGGGTGGAATCACAGATGACAAGTGGCCAGCTTGTAGAATAGGCCCACATAATATACTGTCACACACATAATGAAGCACTGCATAGAACAGGCCACATTAAGACGCAGAAACATCAACGGTGTAGAGAACCTATGGGACAACCCCATAAAGGGAGTTGCTTACCTGCAATTGATGGGTCTGCTCAGTCACATGAACAATGGTTGAGCAACAACAACAAAAAACACAACTACATGAGTACCACTCTATTTATCAAGGTTTTTCTGTGTATTTAACAAAGACACTTCATTACACTCTCCACCACATATATCCTTTCTGCATAAACAATACATCAGCACCTGCTATCTTTCCATTCTTCAGCCCATTCAGATAGCTACATGCTCAGTAGTGAATCCTTTCCTGTGCAACATCGAACTCCATACTATCTAGCTAACTTAAGTTTATTATCACTGTCGTAGTCATCACCACCACCATCATCATCCATACCTCTTTTTCCTACCTATGAGGGGGGGGGGGATGAGGCAGGGTTCATAAAGCAAGGAAAAAGAAAACATGAGAGGGGAAGCTTAAAAACAACAGGCACAGTGAAATGGACCACACAATCATTCACACACCAATTAAACATCCAAACTACTGATCCCTCCTCACAGGTATAATTGCCTACATTTTCTTTTTAAAGAACTGCTTAATCATTCATTTTCATTCATTCATCATCTGATCCAAAGTTGCCCCATGAGGGGCATAGAAGCCCGGGGCTAGGCAGGTTGGTCCTGACATTTAAGATGAGAGTGACCAGCCTCACTCATCCCTGAGTGGCATTACATGAGCAATAAACCCCAAACACCCCTTGGATATAAACCTGCATGGGCTCAATCTGACTGGAGAGCCTTAATTACCCATTAACCACCAAGGGGCCATAATTTGGCTTTATGGTTACCACCCAGCACAGTAAATAGTTTCCTGGTGTACAGGAAACCATTTGGTTTGTCACTCAGTGTAGAGTCACCCATACACTGAAGGAAGGAGAAAGAATGAAGGAAAGAAAGACAGAAGAGGAAAGAAGAGAGGAAAGGGCAGGCACCCGAGAGCAGCACTACATCAAGTGAGTGGATGGTGCTTTATCAATTTCTGAAAACTGTCTTTCCATTTATTCCTTATATTACTTCCATTTGTTAACACAGATTCATTGTCATCATTTACTGATACATTTTCTCGTCCATTTCTACAATAACTCCTAAATTTTTGCATTTCTTTCAAAACTGTTTCAGTCAGAGAAACTTACATTATTACAGTACAATTTTTCTGTAAAAATCTTCAATCAGCTACATTTTAAAAAACTAATCTGTTTACATACCAGTACTTCTTCCTTTTAGAATAATTCCTTTTTTCTTCCACTCATTTCATCCACTCTTTCTTTTTCTTTTTCACTGCTCTTTCTGTTTCTGGTTCACTATGCTTATCCTTTCTATCAGCACTGTCGCTTTTCTGCAACTAAGTGTTAATGCAGCACTCTTTGCAAGCTTTATGCAGTTTTCTACATCCATTTACAGTATTCCCAATTTACTGATACCAACTCCACAAGTTATGCCCATATCTGCCAGTCACAACATTTTTTATAAACATTCTCCATCACCCAATCCTACATTGCCCCACGAGAAGAGTAGGAGCCCAGGGCTAGTCAAGTTAGTCCTGACATTTAAGATGAGTGACCAGCCTCACTCATCCCAGAGTGGTATTATGTGAGCAATAAACCCCAACCACCCCTTGGATATAAACCTTCACCAGCTCAATCCGATTGGTGTTCTGTAATTACCCACTAAACCACCAGGTGCCAAAATTTGGTTATATTTTTACCACCCAGCACAGTAAATGATTTCCTGGTGTACAGGAAACCATTTGGCTTGTCACTCAATGCACAGTCACCCATAGGCAGAAGGAAGAAGAAAGAATGAAGGAAAGAATGACAGAAGAGGGAGTGTAAAGTCACTCATAGGCAGAAAGATGAGGAAAGAATGAAGGAAAGAAAGACAGAAGAGGATGGAAGAAAAGAAGGATGGAGAAGATGAAAGGGCAGACACCCGAAAGCAGCACTGCATCGAGTGAGTGGATGGTGTCCACTTAATTTTTTCATTCTGAGTACGTACAGTAGTATTTTCACCCTTCTTCCTTGCTTTCCTCTGCACCTTGCACACCACAACCTTATGATCAACAACTCTATT
Organism: Birgus latro; assembly: GCA_018397915.1. Taxonomy (NCBI): domain Eukaryota; kingdom Metazoa; phylum Arthropoda; class Malacostraca; order Decapoda; family Coenobitidae; genus Birgus; species Birgus latro. The sequence goes on along the minus strand of JAGKTI010002975.1, from coordinate 7,457 downwards.
CTACAAGTATTTTTGCATTTCTATGTGCTTAAAAAAGGAATTAATTAAGTCTACTTTTCCTTCCTGACCAAAGGCCTTCAGGCAACATCCACAATCACTTTCTTCTGGCACACCAAACTGATGTATTACATGCCATACTTGATTTCACTAGTCATCTAACAATTTCTCTATTCACATCATACATCACAAGCACTCTCTTATTCCTAAGCATGTGCTTTATCATTTTATATAGCTGATCCTCAAAATCAGAACTAATGAAAATCTGTCATTGAAGTTAATCTTGAATAGTACTCTGACAGATATACAAAAAAATGGGTACTCTTCATGCACATTTCTAGAGGTAACAACATCTTTCCAGTGCATTTAACAACCTTACATACCATAGCTCCGTATCATGTACTGCTGAACATCTGACTACAGGAAATAATAAAAGTAATCAAGCAATCACTATTCCTTACTGATAGGCTGAGTGTTGTGTGAAGAGCAGTCAACACAGTAGTTCCGTGCTAGCTCCCCAGTGTCACACAGCTCATCTACCATATCCTCATCATACAGAAAGGCATCAACATGTAGCGTGTGTGATGGGTCGCAATCTGCATTCTATTCAAGGCAGGGACAAAGAAAAACATCAGTATGAATTGTTACTAACGTCCATAAAGATATGAGTAACACTAAATACTGATCAATCAATCAACATGAAATCTAAAGCATACATACTGGTGCCATACTAACAAAATACATCAGAAAAAATGGAATTATATATGAAAACATACATGAAGTGTAGGAAGAAAAAAAAAGTTCCATTGTGGTATGACTAATTTACAACCTTCACAACCTTACAATGCCATCCATACCTAGTCTACATTTTGTAAGTTGTAAGGTACCATAGCATTCCATGCTTGCATGGTCAGTTTTACATCAACTGAAGGCTACTTTCCAAGCTGCACAGTTTCCAGCAGCATACAAATCCCATATCCCTTGAGTCCCTATTCAGGACCATTTCTCACTTTTTGCTTGGAATACCAGCAGGGACTGTCCTTCACATACTTAGGTCTGCACAGTGCTTCACCTAGTTACTCTTTCACATACTCTAAGGAGATTTCTGATGAGGTTCTACAACAAGAAGAGATTACCTTCATGGACCTGTGGCGAAACAACTGATACATCAGCTGACATGTCAAGCCAGTGCAAAATTTCAAGCTGAGCAACTCTGTATTTAATAAGAGGAGTCACTAAAATGCCTCATTATGGCTAACACAAAACTGCCTAACAGTCAGCTGATGCATCAGCTAATGCAACAGCTGGTATGCTGAATGAACTCAAAATTTCAAGCTCAGCAACATTGTATTTTCTAAGAAAATTGCTCAGAGCTCTCTAAGTGCAAAACTTTGAGAGAGAGAGAGAGAGAGAGAGAGAGAGAGAGAGAGAGAGAGAGAGAGAGAG
>JAGKTI010002974.1:50703-61498 GCA_018397915.1 Birgus latro | reverse complement strand
ACATGTACTGCACAGGTAAAGTCAATTAATTCTTTACATACACAGGGTTCCAAACTAAAGAGATTCAAACCCACTTGATTAGTGTTTATTCTCTTCAACTTTGTGAGATAATCATCCTTCTGCAGTTTATTTCCAGTAACTCAAAGGCAGAATAAGACAATGCTATGATACTGCATCCTTTCCATAGCATTACTTAGTGACAAGCATCATATCATACTGTTCATCTATTGATATAATTCACGAGAGATGGAAATTTTACACCCAGTTAATGTGAACAATATATTTCTGCTCAAAACAAAAGTTTTTTATATCCTCTGACCTTTTCATTGTGGTTGTACATTTAGGTATTCTATTTAAGTTCCTACCAAATTATTTCATTCTCATGATGAAACTTAGCAGTGAAAGGCTTCAACAACTATCTCAAGTATATAACCCTTTCCCTGTTACCAGTACACCTAGGTAGAGGTGGGTCCAACTAGTACACCTAGGTAGAGGTGGATCCAACCAGTACACACCTAGGCAGAGGCGGATCCAACTACTGTAGTACACACCTAGGCAGAGGTGGATCCAACCAGTACACCTAGGCAGAGGTGGATCCAACCAGTACACCAAGGTTGAGGTGGATCCAACTAATACACCTAGGCAGAGATGGATCCAACCAATTCACCTAGGCAGAGATGGATCCAGGATTACAGTATTTCTGAGGTGCTGCCCATATAACTTTCTAGTATGATGAATGTTCGGCATCCCCTTTCTCTCTGTCAACTAGGTAACATGTTTTAATGCATTTTTAAACCACCAAAACAAGAATGAGTAATTGTGAACATGGATATGAAACCTACAGTCTGTCAGCTACAGCTGAAGTGAATCATATTTGTGAAGTAGAAACAAACATAATAGCCATGGATGTTGGCCGGACAATCTGAGCAACACCTCTGAATCTGGCCATGCCTAGGAATCTATTACGAGATGATCTGTTCAGCTGACAGAAATCCTAATACAGTAGTCAAAGGGTTATAAATTTGGGATCCCAACTAATGAAGCAAGATTCCAACCTACTCGAATATATTTCTCAATTGGCAAAATTTCTAGTGTTCAAATCCTTCACATGACCGACACCTCAAACTATAAGGCATGATTCCGACCTGCTTAAAAGTATGGATTACTTTGGCAAGATCTCTATTGGTTTTAACATGCTGTCAAAATCACTATGAGAGATTCCAACCCACCTGAATATTGGCAAGATCCTTGTGCATTTTGACAGCCCTTACACTTTTGGGGTACCAAACTACGAGAGATTTCATTCTGCTTGAGAAATACTGTACACCTTTTTTTACTTCAACGTGGCCAAAACTGCTATCTCTTCATCTTCAATACTGAGCTGTAAAGAGACTAACTGTAGAATAAGATGCCAGTCATGAAAAGGTGCTATGGAAAAGAATGTAGAACCATTGTACTGCACTATGCTACCACTGAAGTACATGAAATAATCTGGTACAGGATAAAAATCTGAGCCAATTAAAGGTAAAATGACTATTATGACTAGATTAATATAAAATTATCAGATTTCAATACAGTTTCATGATGGTGTAATTGAACAATGGAAGGAAGTTTCCAGTTCACTTGATTACTGATGATTACTTCAGCAAAATCTCTTTAAGTCATGGTTTTGGGGGGTGTGAGTTGGGAGCGTGGTAGTGAAATGGCAGGGGACAGAGTGACATGGAGGCGATATGTTTGTGGCCACCCCGTGCGGGATTAAGGCATCTGGCAATAGATAGATAGATAGACAAAGAAGCAACTGACCTTACCTGTACAGCACTACAAAAAAGACTAAGACTAAGTATAATAATAGAAGAAATTAATGAATACTGACATAATGAAACTGTGTGTACTGTAAAGATAAAACACAATTATTTATATGTAGGAATAATTTCTTCCATGAACAATCATGGCACTATTAAAGCAAGACCCCAACCAAGTAAAAAAAAAAAAAAACTATAATTAATGATTCTATATTATACCTGAGAGTACTAAAACTTAGCTCTGCTATCACGAGTAATGGTAAATTCAAACTAACATACGCAATAGGCCACAACAACATACAGCATTCAAGCATGGAATCAAAGATGTACAGAGTAATAAATAACATAAGGGTTAACATTCTTAGAATCACATTCTTTTTCTTGATTATCAATATATTATAATATAAAATAACAAAACCAAAGAACTAAAAATAAACTCTGATAAAATGGTGAGTAAGGTTAGTGCAATGTGCCCAAATGACTATCGCTCAGTGTCTGGATTCATAAAATAAACTTATGACCAATTCCCTCTTCCAACAAGATTTGTTTTATCAAGAACAAGAGGTATGGAAAGATTCTGTTCTCTTTTCACTGTCCTTCCTACGAAAAAAAATCACAGTCACAACATGGAATTCTATTAATCTGCTTGTGAACCTGGGTCCATTTTTGCATTCAAGAGCCACATCTGAATAACATATGTATCATATCAGAGACACTCACAGATCACTGTACATTTCAGAGCTGCACCAAAATTTCCTACATCAATTTAAAATCTGTGTATTTATGGGCTAGGAGGCTAACAACTTCAATATGGTGGGACACTTTTTATTTCATTCTTCCTATCTCCAAATGATTTTACTCTGTTTATAGGAGAGTTTTTGAGTTGGAGGATTAGGTTTGATCTTCATTAATCCTTTCAGTACTAGGGTGCTTTCCTAAGTTGAGTGAAATACTCTAAAGACAGCATTAAAAAAAAATTATGGGTTAATTCCGACAATTATTATTTATTGCTGGTGCTACATCAGATAATTTTACTTAACTTTTATGGCAGACAACCCATTAATGCCTTCCATAAAAGATCATTCTCCTACGCTAAAAAAAAAAAAAAATGTAGGCAGTAAGAATAAAATGAATAAGTATATTCTCAGACTAATGAGTTACTGCCCTTTTTTTACTTCTTTTTAAATACAGCATACTGTGTGTTATTTACACAATCTATATTAATATGAAAATGGTAAAAATTGCATGAGAGAATAATGTGGTGGAATACAGAAAATAAATCTCCAAATGCTCCAAAACTGAAATGGAGAAAGTAGAGGATGGAATAAAGAATTCTGGACGCATGGTATCCATCTTATCCTTATGACGTTGATCTGTAACGGACTTCTGATGACAGCACTTGAAAAAATAAATAAATAAATAAAAATTGTCTAACCTCCATTATCTCCGCTGATTGAGTTAAGCCCATCTGGAGTTACTACAGAGAGCACCTCAAATACAATTTCTCAATTCCTAAGCCCATAAGAATATTCCTCTCTGACACAATAAAATACTGTTGACAATTTCTACAGAGTACTCTATTCTGAGCTGGATCTGTAGATTTCAGATGTTAAATAATGTTGATTCCAAGATATATAATATAAGGTAGTAATCATACGGCACTCATATTATCGGGCATAATAAAATGATACTCCAAAACCTAGTTAAGAATAGCACAGAATAACAAAAAGTACCATACTGATCTGGATTTACAGATTATAGAGTTGTCATATAATGTTGATTCCAATACATACAATAAACGGCTTAAAACAATACTCCAACACCTAGTTAAAAATATCACAGAATACCAAAGAGTAGACACAATGTCCTTTCTTCTATGTCATGTACTGTAATGCTACTGGGGGCATAGACTGGTAACCTACACTTAACCCTTCAATTCAAAGGCATCTCATTTACTGTATTTTACTCTTGCTAACACCAGACAACTTAATTTAGCTTCGAGTGAGATATCCCACACATAGGTGGCTAAAAACAATTTCCATGAACACCTCCATCGAGAAAGGCCTCCCCAGTGCTGAACAGACCATTTGAGAGTGTCACGAATAAAAGAAATATAATGTACTGGTACTAAAGGGATTTAATGATCCTGACCATGGTAGCCTAGTCTTAAGACCCTACACCTTGCAAGGGGGTACTATGGGCTTGCCTGTTATAACGGTATTACCTTTTGTAAGTGGGTTTTTCTTTACATATTGGTGCTAGAGAGGGATGCTTTCATGTGATGGTACCAACATGACCAGGTTGCTCAATTGCCTTGTTATAGCTACTTCCCTCCCCAAAAAAACAAGGATGGTGAACTAACTGCAGGAAAAATTCACTAAAGTAAGTAGGCCACTGGATTTCCATTTCAGCTGAACCTGAAGCTATAAATACAACTATTAGTCTGTATATGATGTCTGGTATGCTAAGGTTCCTCTGTAACAGCCAATTCCACATTAACTCCTTTGAGGCATAAGGGCCTCAAGGCTACAATACTCCACAACATTTAGGGGTAGGTGACAAACTCTTTATATACCAATAACTGATATTTTATAATGTTACATGTGAGTTATTCCCTGTTATGTGGTATGGCTGGCACTAATACTTATTTCTGCACTTTTTTTTTCATATATTGTTTTTATAGTCTTGACTGTCCTTATCATAAGTTTGGGAGATACTCCAGAGTACCATAAAATTTTCACGGAAGTTATATGGTAAACTTTGGTAAACTGAGAAAATAGCTCAGTAGGCACAATACAAATGGAACTTTAATCCACATTTTTCTCTGTGTTTTACTACTGAATTCAATGTAACAAGAAACATAAAAACAGAGACTTTCAAAAAAGACATACTGTTGTATAATGGAGGGAGAAACTGGCAAACGATCCTAAACCCCGACACCAAAATGAGGTCCTTTTTCAGTTTATTTTTGTTATGGCCAAGTGACATTATTTGGTTCAAGTGAGATTCTCTTGTACTGAAGTGGTTACAAACAATCTCCCTCTCATAGCTAAGATTTGTTTTTGTAGGAAGAATCAGAGACAATGAAAGGTTTTGTGCTCCCCTATCCTTGTCCTTCCTGCAAAAACAACAGATACTTACCACGTAGAAAAAGCAAGTTTTCCATGAATCTCACCCCTGTGAAATACTGTATATCTTGTGATGGCTTGGGATGTCAACTGAGGTCGTGGGTGTTGGTGTTTACCTATTGAATGACTTGGTTCGGAGTGAGAAGCTAAATTTTTTGAGGTAACACTACAGTCTGGAGGTTTGAAGTCTTCCGAGGCACATGAGTTTTAGCTTGAATTCCTCCAGAACAATGGTCTATTTTGTTTTATTTTTTTGGTATCTACTGTACAGATAACTTTATTCAGCTTAACAGAAATTTTCCAGACTGGAAGGGTTAGACACATCCTTCAATAACCCATCTGATACTACAGGTCATTCCTCAGCTGTATATGATTCATCTCTTCAGTAACCAGAATAAAAGAAAAAAATACATCATTGCAGCAAAGGGGTTTATTCTTCCAATACAATGATATATTTTGCTTTATTCTTATTATTTTTTTCAGCTTATGGATGACCTCTTGTAGTAAAGGGGTCAGAAACAGTCTTCATTAACCCCTTCAGCACAATGAAATGCTTTGTTTTGCTCTTGGTATTCCTTGATGATTTGATGCACCTCAGAAGACCCTTCTTGTCATGAAGGTCAATTTGAATAAAAAATAAAATGAAATGGTGTGTGGGAGTGTATGTGTGTGTAAAAGGAGAGGTGGAATGATAATGTGAAAGTGTACATGAGGGAAAAATGGTTTGGAAAGCGATGGATGGGGTAGAGATGAGTTATGACAAGGAAACTTGGGAGGCCTTTCATCATGGCTCCCCTCGATTAACTCAGGGATTGGGCATTTAAGAGTAGAGAAGTTAGTTGATGTGTGTGTGTGTGTGTGTGTGTGTGTGTGTGTGTAGGAGATTGCGAGCCACTGAATATCAACAGCTATTATGAGTTGTAATGTGTGTGTATCTTTAATGAATGTGGAGTGGTTTGAAAATATTGGAGGGTCCAGTGAGTGCTTGAAATATAGAAAAAGTGTTGTAGAGTCCACTGAGATCTTGAAATACATAAGGCTGGTTTGTGAGTTTGAAATTATATGACGTATGAATGTGATTTTGAAATTACTGAGGGCAGTGTGTTCAGCTTAAAATGAAAGAAATATGTGAACCCGAACTGAAGGAAGGAAGCTATGTATGCAAGTTTGACGGATATAATGCAAGCCTGTGAGCTTAAAAGGATGGAGTTGGAAATAAGTGAATGATGCATGTGATTTTGAAATGAGGGAAGCATGTGAATATGAAAGGAAGTAATGTGTGAGACTGAAGTGAAATCAGCCTGTGAGTTTGAATTAAATGAGAGGCTGATGTAACTGAGGTATTTGAGTTTAAAATCAGTGAATGCAGCATGATTTGAAATTAGGGAGGTTTGTGAAATGAAGGATGCCTCTGAGATTAACACAAATGAAACTTGTGAATTTGAAACAAATGAAGCTTGTGAATATGAAACCATTGAAGCATATGAATCTGAAACAAATGAAGCTTGTGAGTTTGAAACAAATGAATGGTGCATGCATGAATTTTGTGCTGGTGTGGTCCCCCCAGAGCCCTAGGTGAGCTTCTGGTTGTGTGTGTACTGGGGGTTCTGGTCAAGGAAGGCGCGCAGTTTGGTGGGGTAGTCAGTCATTACACCTGTGGCACCAGAGTCAAACGCTCGCCGGAAGTCGTCCTCAGAATTCATCACCCACAGGTATGTCTAGGGTCAGGGTAGAGACAGAAGGAAATTAAAAACCCAAATTCATAATTTCACAGGTATAATCAGGATTAACAGCAATTTACTGTGGCTACCACAAGATGATATTCATCAGCTGAAGGGCACCCATACCAAAAAAAAGACTTATACTGTTATCAGGCAACAGCCAGGTCAGGCTAAACTAAAATAATATACAGTACCAGTACCAGCACCCTCATGTGGAAAGTGTTAAAATCTACCATTATTCACTCCATCAATGCTTTTGCCATACTTAGTGTATGTTATTTAATCTGCATAATGACACACAGTTTACTTTGGCTATTCACTCCACCCATACTTTTGTCATATCTGCATAATGACACACAGTTTACTTTGGGTAGTGTGTAATTAAACAAGAACTGGAATTTCTCTTATTAATTAAAGAACTGGAACTGGAATTTCTCTTAAAGAACTGGAATTTCTCTTATGTGAATACAACTGTCCGATGGTAAAGAGAATACAGTACAGTGATTTATAGGAACTAACCTGTACTCCTCTCTTGGACAGGTGCTCAAAGAGGGAGCGTCTGATAAGTAGTGTGTTGGCCACTTTTGCTGCAACTGTGTGCCACCACTTTGCTCCAACGTGATTACCAAACACTCTGAAAAGTACACAACATCACCATCAGCAGTAGCAACACTGTCATCACTATCACTATAATCATTATCATTACAACCACTATGTCACTAAGCCTAACCAAATACACCTACTCTGCAACATACACAAGTCATCATCACATGCCACTACCACTACCAAACACAGGTACTCTATGAGAAATAAATGTACAAAAACACAACACTGGTACACACCTGAGCACATATACTATCTAAAACGTGTTACTCTCAAGTATACACTTAAATATACAAGAAGGCATTATGTTCTCCAGGCACATCTCCCTCTCTTTGCAACACTCAGATAAGAACTTAAGCATAAAAGTCAGGATGAATCTCTCTCTCCCTCTCTCTACCACACAAATATCCAACACCCTAGTATCCACTACGCACTTGAGCATGTGGGCAGGCATGAATATCTCAAGGTGTGTCTCCTTGAGTGGCATGAAGGGTAGGACACCAGTGTAAAGCTGCAGGAGGAGAATGCACACACGCCGTGCACTGAACAGCAGGCACACGTTTGGGTTCTGGGGGGAAGAGAATACAGTACAATATGGTTAGTTTGTTTTCACTTGATGGAACTTGGACACTCTCACAACTTGAACATTAACTTCTACTGGCCAGCTCCATGCTGTCCTTATTATCGACCGCCTTTAGAAGACGGAGTGATAATGTTTTTGCCTGCCTCTGAGTGTGTGTGTGTGTGTGTGTGTTTATTTGTTTCCATTATATCTCATGGATGGCTTGAGCTATCAACATGAAACCTTCAGGGTATGGCCAAAATCTTGGCCAAGCTCGAAAATGGGCACTCGGGGTCAAGGCCAAGGTCACCAAAATGACTGCCAAAGGTCAAGTGATTTTTATCGCCCACCTTTAACTGCCTTTAGCATCATTATATCTCATGAATGGCTTGAGCTATCAACATGAAACCTTCAGGGTGTCAAGATATGGCAAAAATCTTGGACGAGTTCGAAAATGGTCACTTGAAGTCAAGGTCAAGGTCATCAAAATTGCTGCCAAAGGTTATCTAGTTTTTATCGCCCCCCTTTAGCACCATCATATCTCATGAATGGCTTGAGCTGTCAACATAAAACCTTCAGGGTACCAAGATATGGCCTAAATCTTGGACTTGGGCAACAGCATATTCTGGCGGGCAATTGGTATTCGGCTCCCAAATGCTTTACTTTCATTGTTAGTTGCATTTTCTTTCTTTCTTTCTTGTTTAATTGTGGCAGGCACTTCTACCCTTCAGAATTAACCGACTACGGCCAAACTTGGACACAATGACCAGCCTATGACCTAGCTGTGTCTGCAAGGTTTTGGCTGCTAGGTAACTATTCATTGCTTATCAATGGCCAACAAAATGCTTTTTGCGTATTTTTTACTTTTTGAGCTGTAGAAGTGTTAATTGGCGTACAAAGCTGATTTTTACAGGCGTAATCTTGAGCTTATTCCCTATCAGAAGTGTACCATCCATTTTTCTTCTCTCTCCTCTAGTTTTCGAGTGGCAACATTGCGAAGAGTGGCCTCAGCGTCCCTAGCAACCAGTACCGGTTTTCAAAAAGGCCTCCTTAGCTCCCCAGCGGCTCAATGGAATTGAATGAAAATTTGCGTGCTAATAGGTATTGACTAGTACTGTACTACAACTTTCTATTGAACACCTATGTGCTACATTGGCCAAGTCAGGGGTCAAAGGTCATCAAATGCAAAAATGGTGATAACAGCTAAAATCACAACTAGCTATACTCAGATGAAATGCTAAGGCTCCAAAGATTATTAAGCCAGGGCTATGATTCTTGGGTGGAATGTTGCACTGGAGGTCCTCCATACAAAGACAACATTTAGTGCCGAAACTCACTTCCAGTCACCGGCACCGTCTCTTAGAAGCTATATCTCTTGTGGGCCATTCTGCAAATTTCAAGTTCCCTAGCACCACCATGGATGGACGGAATTGAATGAAGCTTTACATGTTTGTAAACGTTAATAAGTACTGTACTACAGGTGTGCTTTACCCATGCATGACCTATATCTTCCAGGTCAGAGGTCAAAGGTCATCAAGTGAAGAAGATATGAAAAGCGATAAAATTACGACCTAGTTTGTGCAAAATGCTAAGGCTCCGAAGATTATTAGGCCAGGGCCATGTTTCTTGGGTGGAATGTTGCACTGGAGTATCTCATTCATTCATTCATTATCCAATCCTATGTCACCCCACAGAGGAGCGTAGGAGCCCGGGGCTAGGCAAGTTGGTCCTGACATTTAAGATGAGAGTGACCAGCCTCACTCATCCCTGAATGGCATTACGTGAGCAATAAACCCCAACAACCCCTTGGATATAAACCTTCACCGGTTCAATCCGATTGGAGTGCCGTAATTACCCACTAAACCACCAAGCGCAAAAATTTGGTTATATGGTTACCACCCAGCATAGTAAATGGTTTCCTGGTGTACAGGAAACCATTAGGCTTGTCACTCTATGTAGAGTCACCCACAGGCAGAAGGACGAGGAAAGAATGAAGGCAAGAAAGACAGAAGAGGGAGTGTAAAGTCACCCGTAGGCAGAAGGACAAGGAAAGAATGAAGGAAAGAAAGACAGAAGAGGATTGAAGGAAAGCAGGACGGAGGAGAGGAAAGGACAGACACCAGAGAGCAGCACTACATCGAGTATCTCCATATATAAATGACTTTTAGTGTTGAAACTCGCTTCCTGTCATTGGCAGCGCCACATATAATTTGTACCTCGGGTGGGCCACAGCGCTCAGAGCTGGCCATCTCTGCCTACTGGCTAGGTTGCATAAAATTTGACAGCATCTTAGTTATAAGGCTGGACTTCATCTCCTTGGTTTTTTATGATATCATCCCTCAAATCTGATTACACCTGGTCATCAACTCAGCTGAACAGGTTCAGGGATCTTTGTCAGTTTTACATACTGTTCAATTATGAATGTAAATTTGGGATAACTGCCAAATTAATATCAATGGCAAGAAGATAATTTCAATAAGCATACCATGTTTAACTTGTCAGGCACTTAGCAACAAAAAGAGGGGAACTTCAAACCTGAGGAGTTTAGTATGAGAACAATAGAGCTTTCATGCACATCTTCAATACTGGACTAGATATCCTTCCTAAGCTGTAAAATTATCTAGTGGCTTCCTTATTAAAATGAAAAAGACAAAGTACTGTATTTCATTTTCTAAGTGTTCCCAAATGAAGTTCAGAACAATTTTCTCTCAACTCCTTCAGTCAGACAGGTCACTCCCACACTGAATAAAAATGTAGCATTACACAAAATAGAATACCAAAAGACTATCACTGTATTAATGGGGTTAGAATAACAGTGGTCTTGTAAACTTGTACAAAAGCTGTTTTTCCTGCATCTTCTGTTCTCAAGTGACAGTTTTACATACAGTGAATTTCCTGAAATTCATGCCTGCTGCATAGTAAAGATACAGTGTTTTGGAGGAGAAATAGTAGTATTATTAACATGATGATGATGAT
>JAGKTI010002974.1:0-50589 GCA_018397915.1 Birgus latro | reverse complement strand
ATAATAATAATAATAATAATAATAATAATAATAATAATAATAATAATAAATAAATAATAATAATAAATAAACATAATTAAAATAACAATAATAATGATGGTTATTGTGTTGTACATGATGAAAATGATGACACATATTATATTGTTTTTTATCTAACTTGGCCCAGATTTTTGGCCCTTTGCAGCTTACTTCACTTAGCTCTGTGATAGAAATAGACAATCCTACTGCCTTAAATACTTTCTATGGCACTTCTTTGTGACTACCAAAAAATAGTGCCAATCTACTCTTACAACTCAGAATTCAAGATGGGGAGATAGCAATTTTGGGACAACTTAGAGTAAAAGGATTATAGGGAGAGTAGTGAGGTGGTGAATATCAGACACAGAACTGACCTCCTTGTAGCATTTTTGAGTGACGACATCCTTCATGTTACCCCACACTGTTAGGTGTTCACGCTGGTACTTCTTCACCAGTTCACTGACCTGAAATACACAGCCATTATCATAGCCAATATATCTACACACACACAAAAACAACTGCAAAATCCCTCAGCTGTTTCACAGTTCTCTTTCTCTCTCTCTCTCAGGTGTTCAAGTAATTACTTCTTACCAGTCCAATAACCTGGAATATAATCAATATACCCATCGCCAGGAAGCTTGTCTTAATACCTGCCCCCTCACCCTCTGCCCAAAGAGTGGGAGGTCATGAACCTTAAGGCCACAACTTCAAGCTTAAGAGACAAGTTGCCTGATGGCAAAGGAAATACAGTACAGTAAAATCAGTCACAATAACATCACCTTTTTAATTCACGTAAACTAATGAGGTTACAAACAGAAACTGGTGGTAGCTGGGGATGCCCATCATCCGCTCACTTGATGTAGTGCTGCCTGCTTCTTCCTTCAAGTCTATAATTTATTTTGTGTGTGTCTGTCCTCAACTCATCCCATTTCTCCCAACCTTCCTGTCACTATTTACTACTCTTCTTTCCATTTAACCCCTTTGTCATGATGAGGTACCCTGTGCGTCATTTCTGGGAAACAGGAGCATACGAGGATGTACCCAGGATGTCAAAGGCCAATGCTTTACTATGGGGATAGCAGAGGGCTGTCTACAGCAGGGGTCAGCAACGTATGGTTCGCAGGCCAGACCCAGCTCATAAGACTAATCTGACCGGCCCGCCAGTATGCTAAGCAAATTCACAAAAACATTCCCATTTTTCCCTTGGTAAATGAAAAACTAAAGTCTTACTGACAACAATTATCCCTTTGACTCTCATTGCCTGTAGGTTAACAGTATGACTACAGTGAAATGTTGAAGTAATTAGTAAGTACTGTGAATATTTCTATTACACGTGGCAATACGTGACAATAAATGTTTTAATGAAAGTTACTTCTTTTGTTTCTAATGCATTAATTTAAAATATGACTTGTATTCAGTATAAAATTTAGGAAATACTGTACTCTGAAAATTTGTTCTACACATAGTGATATTTGTTTCAATGAAAGTTACTTCTTTTGTTTCTAATGCATTAATTTTATCAAAAAATGTATTCAGCACCATTTAATTTTAGGAAATACCTATCTATCTATCTACCTGTCTCTAGCCTGATGCCCTAATCCCGCAAAGGGTGGCCGCAGACAAAATGCCTCCAAGTCGCTCTGTCACCCACCATTTGACTGCCCTCCCCCCAGCTCACTCCCCCCTCCCTCATATACCTCTCAACTCCATCCCTCCACCTCATTCTCAGTATCCCCATCTCCCTCCCTCCCTCCACTTCACCCACACACACCCTCTTAGTCAGTCTTTTATTCTCCATTCTCTCCACATGTCCAAACCACCTCAGCATATCTCTCCTAATTTTCTCAATCACATCCACATGCACCCCACAACGTTCTTTCACTTCCTCATTCGTCAACCTGTCCCTCCATGTCACTCCACATGCTCCTCTCAAGTAACTAATTTCCACTGCTCTCACTCTTGACTTGTTCCCCTCTAGCAAGGTCCATGCCTCGCTTCCATACATCAGCATACATCAGAATAGAGATCACAATACAGTACTATCATGCACTGATTTCTTAACTTCCATACTCACCTCCCTATTTCTCATCACTGCTTTCAATGAACCAACAACCTTCCTTCCTTGCTGCACCCTTTCAAGCACTTCATCCCCAAAACTTCCATCCTTACTCATCACACTACACAAGTACTTGAATGCACTCACTTTCTCCATTTCCTCACCATCCAACCTCAATGTGAATTCTGTGATTTCATTCCTCTCGAACACCATAACTTTACTCTTGTTTACATTAACTTTCAGATTCCTCTTCTTACACACTGTCCCAAACTCATTCACCAAACCTTGCAACTCCCATTCATCTTCACTCAACAATACTGTATCATCGGCAAACAGCAACACTGGAATCTTCCACACCTCACCCTCACTCATTAGAGCCACTCCCACATTCACTCCCTTACCTTGCACCTCCTTTACAACCCCATCCATGAATATATTAAACAGCCATGGAGACATCACACACCCCTGTTTCAGTCCCACATTTAGATCAAAGAACTCACTCAGCTCACCATCCACTTGCACCGTAGTCCCAGCTCCCTCGTACATACTCTTCACAGCACTCAACAATTTCCCATCCACTCCATATATTCTTTTACGAAATATACATAATATTCTCTTGGGAAATACACTTTGAATAAATGTTATTCTTATTAAAGTGTCTTCTTATATATTCATATTCACATTGTTCATATTATTATTATTGGAGGAAGGGGGTGCAGTCTATAACAAGTTTTTAAAATCTGGCCTGCCAGCTGAATAACGGAGCAGTTCTGGGCCCCAGTCCGTCAAAGGTTGCCGATTCCTGGTCAACAGCTTCCTAGCTCCTCCTCCGACTACTTGGATATGGTCTTGGTGAGAAAATAAGCTCGTGGCCAAGTGGTTAAGAGGTTAAAATTGTGACAAAAGGGTTAAGGTGCCTTTACAATGAGTGGCAAACCAAATGGTTTCTTGTAACTCAGAAATTCATTTACAATGCTGGGTGGTAACAATATAACTAAGTAATGAGGTGACATTAAGCCTGCTATGGTGCCCCTGTTAACTGGATGGTGATGCAAATGCAGTGTTCACTCAGGAACCAAACCTCCACTGTAATCCTCACGCCTTGCTATAGCAAGACGCTGTCAGCCACATGAGAACATCAGTCAATTATTTGGGATGGCCCTACAGGGGCAGTAGCTTGCCTGAAGCTGAAGGGTCTACTCAATCAGACAGACTGGGTTAGTACAACAGCAACAACAACAAAGTAGAAATCAGGCATTACAAATGTGAATAAGTTTGTCATTAGCATTAGTGAGAATAACACCAGTCTTATTAATGTGCTATTAATACTTATTATGGAATCTTGCTGATGATTTTAATAATACTACTCCAGATTAATTACAGAGTTTGCTCTTCTTAATTACATCATCTAAACAAAACATTAGTAATAAGTCTGTCACTATCCATTATGAGACTTTGCTATTAAATTTGTTTGTGTTAAATGAGACCATCACACTAACTTTACCTAATGAGTTTATTGTATTATCGGTCTCAACTTCAGTGTTGATGGGGATGTCTGGGAAGTGCTGGAATGGAAAAGGCATTAATATACAGAGGAGGTTACATGAAACCCACTGCAGTACTAACCTTACTGATGAGTTCATTATTATCAGTCTTGATATCAATGTTGATGGGAATGTCTGGGAAATGCTGGAAAGTCTCCTCCAGGAGGGGAAACCTGCGGTCATCACTCTTGCCACAGAATGTGATGCCAGGTGCAAAATCAATGGGTATCTGTTCCTTAATGGGCGGAAGCTGGGCGTAGTCATACTCACAGATGGCACCGCGCTGTTCCGTTCGCATGTCCAAAACTGAGTCATGTGACACTACCACTTGGCCATCTTTGGTCAACTGGCAGTCCAACTCAAGCATGTCCGTACCAACCTCCACTGCACTTTGGGTCAAAAAAAGGTTAGGTTAGGTCAGGCTGGGTTAGATTAGGTTCAGCTAGGCTAGGCTAGGCTAGTTTAGGTTAGTTTAGGCTAGGCTTCCACAGAGAGGTATGAAGGGATTAATCCTGCTGTAGAGTCTCCTGAGTGTGTGGAAGAGACATGTTATTTGGGCGACATGATATGTGCTGGTGGTTGGGATGAAGATATCTAAGGAGCAAGGGTAATGAGTTGGGAGAAGTTCAGGGAGTTGTTGCCCCTCCTGAAAGTGAAAGGGCTCTCCCTCTGTGCTAAGGGGTCCTTGTATGAAGCATGTGTTAGGAGTGTAATGTTGTATGGTAGTGAGGTGGAGGATAGTTGTAGGCTCAAATGTACAGAGATGAGAATGATCACATGGATGTGTAGTGCATCCTTGAATGACAGGCCTGGAGGGGGGGTGAGGAGTTAGGATTGTGAATGAAGAGTTGATAAGGAGGATGGGACTTGAATATACTGTATTAGTACTGTGATGAGAAGGGGCAGATTGAGATAGTTTGGGCAAGTGGACAGGATGGAGGATGACAGCTGGATGTAGAGGGTGAATGGCATGAATGCTGAGGGTACAACTGCAAGATGCAGACTGAACAAGACTTAGAAAGAGGCCATACAGTGTGACCTCAGGGATAAGGGACTGAAGAGAGAGAGAGAGAGAGATAGAAATCAAGCAGCATGGAGTTGCCATTAAGTGACCAAGGCTGACGAATATGAAGTATATTGGAGACTTTATAAATAAGCAAAATAAAACTGTGGAGGCTAAACACTGCAAACATGTTATAGTTTTACACCATGCATGCTCCTCCAGAAGAGTAATGGCTTTGTCCCCATTTAAAATCTGATGAAATGAATCACCTCAATGTAAGGTTACAAATATAAATTTTGGCGGAAATATTGGACACATTCTGTACAGTACCATAGTAATTATCAACAGAGACTAAACGTCTCACTACTATGAACACTATTAGGTATATATTTCATGAAGGCTAACACCAAATATTTTAGATGCGGCTGAAAAACTGTGCTGGTTTAATGCTTTAGCTGCAATAGAAGAACTTGGTCAATCTTGTTCAGTTGGTGTTGTTATGGCCCCTCATTCATCTGGACATGAACCCAGTAGACTGCATGCTGAAGTTGCTTTTCACATGCAATCCACCATCCTCATAATGGAAGACTGGGAGGGAGTTCTGGGATGCTTACGTAACCAAGTAGTGTCACTACCCAGTTATATCAGTGCTACCATATGAATGTGTTCCTCTCTAGCACCATTTTATTCATGCAAACACAGAACATTTTGCTAAGTCAAGAGGAATCCTAGTAGTCGGAGGGAATACCTTTGCTAGCACGACTTTTTAATCTTATTTTTGCTGTCTCCATACTACTGTAGTGTAACCTTATTAAGTGTGGGTGACTTTTTAAACTGTAGGGGTTACATGCAGCCTCCATTAAAGTTAGGGTAACTTTTTGAACTGGGAGGGTCACATGCCTTTTATTAAATCCTGCAGTAGAAGGAATTAAATCAACTAGATATTGCAATTATATGTAAAGCTACTGTATGATAAGGTTAATGTTATGTAAAATAACTGCTTAACTGTTATTAAAGCACTTTTATTTAGGTTAATCAATAAATCAATCAATATGATGCTATGTTGCCCCTTAACCACCTTATTTAGGTTAGTCATGGAACAGATGAAGATTTTTTTAAATGCACCAAACCAATTAATTACTTCCTAAAAGTTCCTGGGAACTGCTGTGGGGAAAAAAAAAAAAATTATAACAACCTGTCGTCAAAGTGTGAAAATTTACTCTTGGACTGTGAGTACTTTTGGGCCTGAAAGTTATGACTGTGTGACCAGCTGCCAAGTTTGTAGCCACACATCACTCTTATTGAAGTACTGTACATACTTTCCAGGAAAATGGTAGCCAACTGCCTACAGTATTACCATATGACTTTGAATTAGCTGCTCAATGCTGAGTGACTGGTTATTCTCACTTTAAATGTCCAGAGTGAGTAGCCTAGTTCTGGGCAACTACATCCTTCATAAAATAGGGTAATGAGTCGATGATGGATGGACGGATGGATACCTTACTAATAATTTTGCATAGTCTTGAGGTGACTGTTACATACCTTAAATTTTCAGGATTTCCAAAAAAATTACCTGTTTGCTTTTCAATTACCAATGAATGTCCTACAGAATGTTACGGTATCATAAAGGTGGGGAATGTCAGCAAGATTAAGCTACCCCTCCACACTCTTATCAAGAAATCAATTAACACTTGCTCTTGTTATCTTATCAATTTAAATGTGTGCGATAACTATCAGGCGTGCTCTCAACTTATCTCTAAATTTCCATATTATACACTTAATTTACCTAATAATACTGTGTATAAAAATAACAGTATCGTATTAGAAATAATAATAATTGGTAGGCATTTAGAGAGTGCATACCTCTGCTAATGCCAATAAAATGTATGAGTTACTGTTGTAATTCCTCTTTCTTACCCGACAAATATTTTTATGATCTCACATGGCCAATTAATTTTACAGTATTATTCTGCCCTGTTACACAAAATCAGAGAGTGCATGCCCCTGCCACTGCAAACAAAATTTATTAACCCTGCAAAGCAAGATTGTAAAACTTTCACCAACTTGCCCTATACCACCCTGTGACATTTAGCCTGTGTGTGTGTGTGTGTGTGTGTGTGTACATGTGTGTGTGTTAACTCCTGGGAAGACCTCTCACAATATATGAGTAAAGTAGTACAGTAGTTTGTATTATCCCCTTCTGCCTCACAGTATCATCCTTATTTCACTCTTGCTACTCCTAGATGAATTTGTCAAGTTTTAGAGAGATCATTAGCTGGGACAAAGTCAGAAAATCTCCAATCCCTTCATAACCTGATTTCTCCCTTAAACTGTCTAAAGACAGCAAGAGTAGAGTAAAAAGTACATCACATACAGTGGTCTCACTTTCAGTAACATTTTGTTGGCTAACATCCAAAATTTTACTTGTGGACCTATTGTATAGTGGTAGCAGATGTAGCCCACAGGTTCACATGAAATATGAACCCGATGGACTGCCTGCTGAAGCTGCACAGTTCCAGCATTCCATCATCATCTTTTGGGGATAGGTGGCACAGGTTGAATTGGCACCACTACATGAAGAACTCCCTCTCCAGCAATGACTTCCACTTTAAATGGATGAATTATACTTATATAGTGAAAAACAGTTTTTTAAAAACATTTCAGCATGAGATGAGACAAAGTACATCCATATGAATAATCATGGTACTGTACAGTACTACAAAACTACTGTAGGTGTTGTTGCCCCAAACTGTACTGGATGTGATCCTGATGTACTGCACACACTTCACCTGGATGTTCTCAAAGTCATTTGGTGGGGTCAGTTTTTATTATGACTAGATACTGTCTGTGAGGGTAAGACCTAGCAATAAAGAAATACACAGAAGTGTAATACAAGTATTAACAGAATGCCCATTGAAACAGAGGTACACAGAATAGGTATTAAAACAATTACAATATCAGTACTGTACCTCAAAATTAAAGTTGACACAATATATCAACAAGCAAAGATAAGACTGGAGTGATATAAAGCTGGCACACTAAGCTTATTGGTTTAGATATTTCCAGACTGGTTAAAAAAGTGCCTGAACTGGGCATGTTGAAACACAGATCTACTGTTGTGCTTTCTTTTTCTCTGTTTCTTGTTCCGATCTCAGCCAAACTCTAACAGCCTACACGAATGGAAGTTGGAATGACAATTTTGAGATGGTGTCTGGCAACTGGAAAAACATAAATAGCAAATATAATGATGTCTAAAATTTTGATAAGCTAAAATTAAAAAGAACAACACGCAAAACAACATTCATTCTTTTCAATACTGATACAGGTACTTACTGTCTGAATGCTGATAAAGTGTTTTCATAATTTTCACCAGCACCTGAAAAGAACAAAATACATTACACAGAAGCTGAATTAAAAGTAATTTAATGATGACAGATAACTTTGAATGATGCGATGTTGGTTGCAGGATGAAGTGAAGCATTCAAAGTATTGGATGATGAGTGAATGTATGTATGAACTATTTCACTGTCTACTATGGATACTGCTTCACAGAGCTTAGTATCCTTTATCCTATTTCTGGGTCCTGTCCAACTCAATGACAATGTGGTTGCACTACACATGAGCAAGAGGATTGGATGTGTAATGTCATAATGAGGAAAAGAACAACATTTGCAGAATTAAGATGAAATATGAGAATTTGAGAATGTTAGTAAGCTCATGTGATTTGGACAAGTGAGGGAAATGTGTGGGAATACATGTTACTGAAAAGCACTAAACAGAAAAGATTTACATGGTGCAGAGTTAGTAAATGCAACCAGACCAAGTACAGTACTGTACAGGGATAAAGTCCTGAAAAGGGATATCAGGATTAGGGGATTTGATTTTTACTACACACTAAACTGAGCATTTGTGTGGGAAAAGTCATAGAGATGACCCCTTCAAATTCAGCCCTTCAAAAAAAAAAAAAAATGTTTAAACAATATTTACTGAGGGGTTATGGGACTGTCACTCTATCATCCTTGTCTATCTATGCTGTAGCACAAGATAAAAAGGAATGAAAAAAAAAAATGGTAAAAAATATGAGAGAGAGAGAGAGAGAGAGAGAGAGAGAGAGAGTCTAATGATAAACATGAGTGGAGGAAAGAATGCTCTAGTGATAAACATGAGATTTTTTTTTCTTATCAGCAGATATTTGGTATTACTGAAGGGTGTTTGTATACCTTTATAACAGGCCTAAACTCCCAAAATTATGGGGCAAAAAAACCAGCAAATCCTGGGGAACTAAATCATAAGCAATACAAAGGATAACATTTACTAGAAATTGATTAAAACTATTCAAGAAAATATGGGGCACCAAAAACCACCCTAAGAATCAAACCCAACCTAATTTAATGTCAAGCATGGCCTTGGCTGAATTCAGTAAAGATAACCCAAACATAGTTCAACTACAACTGTTGAATACTGTAGAATAACGAAGATGTTGTACCGGAAGAGACTCTTTTCTAAGCCTGTGTCTCCGGGCTTCTCAATTCTTCACTATTGTTATAACCCAGATAGTGGTTACAGGAACGTAAATTCTCTATCTAGGCTTTCTAACTAGACACAAACGGCATAACCCCTTAATAGGTGGCTGTTTGTCTTTGAGAACATAAATTACCCAATATAAAATACTACAGCACACAATGCACCATAAATCTACAATTCCAAATTAGTGGCTTTTAGTAACACTCAGATAAAGCATCTGATAACTCTGAATGAATTACCATGAAACAACTGCACTTCAAAACAACCATCATCTTCACATTTAGAAATCTAACTCTTTGGTTTCTTACTTAGCACATTTCTTATTTTTAATGCTGTATTATGGAGACTCAAGAAATAATTATATAAATGAAATACAACTTAGGTACTGACAGATTTATTGGTATTTCTGAAACTGAATGAAGTCAGTGAATAAATCTATAAAACGATTATATAAATAAATTCAACGATATCCAGAGCTTCTATACACATATGATGAAGTAATTTCAAAACCTCAACAGAGGAGTATGAGTGCGTTACGAGAATATCGAGAAAATGGTGGTGCTTTAGTAATTAATGAAAAGTACTGCATTGCGGGTATCGGACTTACCCCCGCGGTGGCTGATATGTCTGCATACGAATTTAACGTCCTTCTTCTTGTGTATTAGCATGGGAAATTTGAACAGTATGAAGGACGATATAATATAACACCCAACTAAGGCCGTCAATATCATCTCTATCACCATTTGGACGAGGAATTTACAGGAAACAGCTGAGCACGGCCGCTTTTGTTTACACCTGGACGGGTCGCCAGAGATCAGCTGATGCACCATTATCATAACACACCTGGTTTTAAATCGTAGACTCTTTTTCTTCAATTAATAATGGAGAAATATATATCCTAGGAATATTGTAGTCCAGTTTAGCTTGAATAATGAATCAATAACGTGAAATAAATGGTGAAATAACGGTATCGTCTGCAGCCTCATCGTCTGCCTTATCATGCTGACAGTACATGTATAATGAAAAATATTCCCCCAGAAACTAGCCATATCAAATATGGAAAAGAGCTATTGTGGTATAAAAATTAGAAAAAGAAAAAAATCAGTAGTTTATAAGCTTGCGCATCCCGACATTCATCCGTGACGTCATCAATGCTGGTCTCTGATTGGCTGGCGGCGGCTGGCGTTTAATTTGAGGCGAATTAAAAACATGCTGGGGTGATTGCTTAAATTTGGGTCCATTTTCCCACATTCCGGGCTTCATATTCAGGTGAGATTATCATGAGTTTATGCAATAGTCCACAGAATTTGCTTAGCTGCTAGAAATACTGATGTAATTCCTAAATAGCCTGATAAATTGAGTCTCCCCATACTGGTCGTAAGTTGCTGGTAAATTATGGCCGAAAACAAATAATTGGTATTCATGAACAGGTGGCTGGTTTTGAAAAGGCTGGGAGATATGTTAAGTATTTCCGGCATTTCTTTAGTGAGTTAGAGTGTGAGAATCATTGGTAAAACTTTACCACATGGGCGCGGCAAGTCCACTGTACATTCTCACATTAAAATTTTAAAGAAAGTAATTTTAGTACATTATGTAACACAGATAACTGCTTGTTGATTTTAGACAACAAAGCGTATACAGAACAAACACATTTTACTATTTTTGGGTATTTAGGGTAGCTGCCTGGATTGTCTGTGGCAGCTTGTTTCCTGAGTTTTGTTAACCACACCCAACTGGGAAGGGCTTTGCTCCCTAGACCCCTTATGATTTTAGCCATTTAAGATTATCACAGAACCTAAGACTGGAAGCATCTAATTCATATAAGACCAAAACTTCTAACCTAACCTATCCCAATTAACCTGTGAAAGACCCGACAGAATATCTGCACCCAAATAGTAATAATGAGTAAAGTGGTAATAATGAATCATTTAACCTATATTCATGGGATATTCAAGATTTTATTTTACAGGAGAGTTTGCTACTGTTGTATAATGCATTTGATTTAGATGCAGTATGGTATTAAAGATGTTAATGGTAGATAATGGATGTTTGAGCATTTTAAAATTTTTGAATGGCCTGAAGAGTGAGTGAATGGATGGAGACCTTGGCCCATTTTACTGACCTTGTAGCTTGTCTTTCTTACGATTTTTATTTTTTTTTCCTGATGCTGCCAACCTCAGTGAAATACAGTAGTGAGAGTCAGGATGATGTTCGTGATTAATGAGCCAGGTATATTTTTTTAGGACACTTTGAGCTAAGAGCTTTTCCATTTTCATTTTACACAACCTTACCTTACAGCAATACTTGGATGCAGGTCTTGTCAGTCCCCTGTGTTCAGATCTTCATCATCTCCTGAGTTCAAACTACTGTAATGTGATGGCCTGGGGTGGTTGTTATTTTTCCCTCAAAATTATATTTAATGGCTTGATTTTTCCAAAACTTGTCCAGGAGCTTTTCAAAAGATATCACATTTTTTGCCTCAGTCACTTCATTGGGTAAGCTATTCCACACATCCACAATTCTTAAGCTAAAAGACATCTGCACCAGTTCAAAGTCAAAGTCAGTTTTTTATTTGCTGGAGTAACACACAGACATATATTGTGTACATACATAGAAGAAACTACACTGGTCAGGTTTGTTGAGCCGATGGCTCTTTTTACAAACCTAATAAGCTTTTAAAAATAACTTGTTCTACTCCGTTCTTTTGTCAATTTCTTTTTACCACAGGTTGGCCCTTCATTTCTTTGTGGAATGAAGTTCACTTCAGGGTCATGCAGAACACTCATTGTCCTGTATACTTCAATCATGTCACCCCTTACACACCGATAAGCCATAGAAGGCATATCCAATGCTTTTAAGCGTTCTGTGTAATTGAGAGACTTCATTCCTGGTATCAACATCGAGGCTCTTCGGGGGACATTTTCCACTATGGTATTCATCATGTATAGCGACCACACAGACGGCATATTCCAAGTGAAGTCTGACTATTGTTTATACAGTATACTGGTAAATTTTAAAAGTCTGATAAGGCCTAAACATCGGTATGAGGAATATAGTACAGTACGGTACATGTACTGGTACTGTATTTTGGATTGCCCCAATTGGAGTGGTGGCCTTGCTATGTGTATTGGTTTGATTTCCAATAGATGAATGAGGTTCTTATCATGTAGCACCAATTCTTTTTCCTCCCCACAGCTGTTTGAGTTGAAGGGGGTAAAGGATTCAAAATTTTTGGCTCCATGATCATCAGAGAGCAACTCAGTCTTGCAGGTGCATGGTTGACCGAGTCAGTCATCAAGCAAGTAATCTGAGTAAAGACTATGGACATTGGATGCTTCTGATGACTATATTGACTTTGTTTTCCTAATGTGTTTTAACTGTGTGACTTGTTAATACTACTGTACTTGAGTATTGCTGGTTATTTTATGGTATGTGACAAGCACAGAAATTGATGCTGTTCCAATATTGCAGGTTATTTCTAAATTTTTTGTTGTTGTGGTGCGTTTGGATCGAGGAAGATGCCACAACAGAGCTCCCCCTATGGCGGTCTGGAGGGACAGTACCAGCTGCACCAGACCATTGGATCAGGGGGATTTGCCAAGGTGAAGCTGGCCACCCATATACTGACTGGGGAAAAGGTGGCTCTCAAGATTATGGACAAGAAGCAGCTTGGGGTTAGTGCTGCTGTCTGTATCAGTTTATTTCTGTCACATTTCTCTTACATTCTTCACCAGTCATCCATTACCACTTTTCAGCAAGCCTATTCTCCCATGTTGGTAGGTTTTTACTCATTGTGATCCCACAGCTTCCTCACTTTCAGACATTTCTTATCAGTATATTACCATTTCATATGCTTGGACAGCACAGTACTGGCTGTACTTCAAGCATTAATGTTAACTATTGTCATGTATGTTGCTTTGCCAGTACTGTATTTCAGTAAATGAATTGTTTTACTGCACTCATATGGAAGATTTGGTAGTCTTTCTTGAAAATTGTTTGATTAATATACAGCAAGTTAATAATCTTTGTTGTCTCTAGATGTTCATGATTTATTCACTATAAAGCTTTGATTGTGGATCATTGGATATATCTGAAAGGCAGTGGTAACGTGCATGGGTAAGACTTGCTAACCTAGTGGCCTTTAGCCATCAAGAGGCAGGTCCTCCCTCCCTTGCTCCCTCCCTTCTCAACCAGAAGCATGATGGTAAACTTAAGATAACAGTTTGCCTGCGCTTATTGCATATTTTATAGTTTATGTATTTTCCTCATTTATTACTTCAACCTTTGCAACATGGGTAATTGCTGCTTTGTGGTATGGATGTCTTTTTCTGCACCAAAATACTGTTTGCATTTAATCTAAAATATTAAGTTGAAATGAAGCTGCTGAACACAGTTTCAAATGCCTGAGGTTGTATTAGGTTACTCTTGCAGCATTATAGTAATAAAATTTTGTTAGTTGTGTGTATAACCTTTGTAACTTACCTTACTTCATGTTTTCTTGTTGTGGATGTATTATGTATCCTACCAAACCTTTTATAATAAGAAGCGAGGCAGTGGAAATGATCACCTGGGTAATATTTGCTATTATTCTCTTCTTTTTATGGAGTAGGTACATCTTTGCAGTCAAGTGTGCATAGGTGTTTGATTCCTTGAATTTACGAATTAAAAGTGCTGCATATTTTGTCTTACTCTTGGGTTGTGATTGTTCAGTGTGTAAGAAGTACCAGCACAAATAGTGTTAGTTGATATCCTCTGTGCAATGCTGGACCTTTGTAAGTAAGTAAGTAGAGTAGGCCATAATTATTAGAGAGAGTGGTTAGTGTTGTGGGAAGTGATGTTGTTATAGACTTATGAAGAGCATAAGTGTGGAAGGTTATGCCTGTAAGGTGGAGTAATGATTCTAGGGACTTGAATGGAAAGTAGGTGAGTGTGTGGGATATTTAACTGGGCATGCTGTTTAGTTCTCCCTCGGTCAGGTTTACTCTTACTCTTTGGACCTATCTTTTGGTAGGAATGAGATCGGGATGATGATGATGCATTTTTGCCATACAATAGACCCTCTGTATAATGGACTAATTGGGGGAACGCCTGATTTGAGAAAGCCGATAGTTCATTATATCCAATGGTCTCCCCATGCAGTAGGATTTCAAGCACATTTTTGAAAATAAAAGAGTATAATAGCATGTTCTAGTACAAAAAATGTAAACAATACTCATTTTATGCTAACTTGGTCCATAATTTCACCCTTTTGCAGCTTATTTCACATTCTTGTCGTAGCATTTCTTCATGACTTGTACAGTATTACCGTAGACTTTGCACAACTCAGCAGTTACAATGGGGAGAGGGCAGTTTCAGGCCGTGTTGGAGTAAAGAGAATAGGAAACCCATGTATTGCAACCCATAGTGTCCCATTTAACAGACATTGTTCAATATAGCTGACAGAAGTTCATTGGCGATCAGAGTCCTTTAAATCAAATATCCGGTCTGTTGAGGTACATTAAAGTGAGGGTCTACTGTACCATATTACCTTTTTTTGAGTTCTATGGAGTACAGTACGAGTGTCAATGATTATCTGTTTGTTTGTTTTTGAAGGCTCCAACATGCTTGCATGCATCAGCCTTGGTCACCTAATGGTGGCTCTCTGTGCTGCTCAGTCTCTAGCAGCTTCCCTCTTCCCTGTGGTCACACTTGTTGATCTCATCCCAGGTCTTTTACACACTGCCTCTCGCAACCCTACCCCTAACATTAACACTTCTCACTTTCTGCACCCAATTATCATCCCCCATCCTCTCCACATGCCAATACAATCTCAGTCTACCTCTCCTCATTGGAACACCAATACACTCCAGTCCCATCCTACCCCTCAACTCCTCCGTTGTAAACCTGGCCTCCCCAGGCCTCACACTCAGGGACACACTGCACATCCAGCAAATCATTGCCATTATTGTATGTTTGAGCCTACAAATATCCTCTTCCTTTACTGCCCAAGTCTCACTACCATACAGCATTACATTCCTAACACATGCTGCAAACAAAGATCCTTTAGCACAGAGGGAAAGCCCTCTCAATATCAGGAAAGGCAACAGCTCCCTGGACTTCTTCCAACCACTGCTCACTCTAGTCACAGAGCTAGCTCCAGTGCATAACGACTCCCAAAGAACAAAACTCTTCCACACACTCAAGAGACTCACCAGCAAGTTCAGTCCTTTCACGCCTGACAATCTCCACCAGCACTCCCAGACATACCGCACAAATGAAATTAGCATTGTCTTGCAGTCTACCTCTAATACCACTACATCTCTTATGCACCCACTTAGCACAGACACTGTGCAATATGGAACTACTGTACTTCCCACACCCTTCTGGCAAATCACACATGGCCACTCTCCCTCTTCTTTGACAGTACCACCACCAGCCCTAGATACCCATCACTTTTGTTTTATCTGGATTTACTCTTAAGCCCTTGTGCCCCATACCATCTCTCCACTAGAGATGTACTGATACCTAAATTTTGACCGATACTGATACCAAAAAATTGGACTGACACCAATACCAGATTTTTATTCAGTTCAAGTGTTTGCTCCAGGGTAATCTGATTATCACTGCTGCTGCAAGAGCCTGATGTTTTGTGACTTGTGTCAGGCTGAGAGTTATTTAACTTCTGTTTGTGTTCCAGAGGCTTGTTTTCCTCAGTCACCAGCAATTCTTCTTTTTCAAGTTCTTGTTTATGCTTACTTTGTAAGTGTTTTCTCAAATTAGTTGTGTTGAATGTTTTTCCCTCTTTACCTCCCCTCGACAAAGAAATCTCAGATAGTTTGCACACAACTTTTGCTCCATCATCTTTAGACATTTTGAAGAATTTTCACACAATACACCTCTGATATCGAGTAGCCATAACTGTGATGATAGTGGAGAATTGTGCTGGACTTGCCCAGAAAGCTAGTAGTGAGTTTTTGTGCCTTCAGTAATGTGTTCGAGCCAAACCTTTGTAAATGAAACAACTATATTCTGCTTGTAGTAACCATCCCAGAAACTTGTCATGCTGTAGTATTGTAAATAAAAATACAAATGAAATTAAACAACTATTGGTATCAATAAAAAAATTATAAAAGCTGTGAAACCGTAACTCATGTAGGCAGAAGGCTGTGTGTGGATAGTGAGGGAGGGTGGTGCCTGCTATCTGGGGGCTGTGGCAGGGCCCTTAGCCGCTGATGCGAGGCTACCAAACTGTCTTGTACATGTGTATGGTTGCAGATGAGGCTCATTACCAAAGAGTGTACTGTATTACTACACACCATGTACTCAAAATAATATGATACTAAATAACTGGAGATTACCACTAATTTATCTTCCTCCCTATGAAACATCCAGATTCTGTTTAACAATATAACTTCCAATTAGTGATATGCACTAAAGTCCTTTTAAGTATCGGTAGTATCAGCAGAAAATCAGCGGATACTGATACTCTTAAAAAGGGCTGGTACCACCGATACTGATACATCGGTACGTCTCTACCCTCCACTTCCTAAATCTTTCCTTCGCCTCCCTTTCATTCACTGCAGTCAACACCAAATCATCAGCATACAACATCTCCCATGAGAGTCCTTTACTGAAGTCATGTGAGAGGGCTTCGAGTACCATGATAAACAACAAGGGGCTCAAGACTGACCCCCTGATGCACACCAACATTCATGGAAAACTCATCCCTCAAATCTCCATTCACCCTTACTTGGGTGTGAGCACCCACATACATGGCCATAACCACCTTATCTGTACTGTTTTAATATTCTTGTTGCCCCGCAGGAGGACTTACCCCGCATCTACCTTGAGATTGAGGCCATGAAGCAGCTATCACACCAGCACATATGCCAGCTCTACCAGGTGCTGGAGACCGACACCAAGATATTCATGGTCCTTGAGTATTGCCCTGGGGGTGAACTTTTTGATTATATAGGTTAGTAGACATGTGCAGAGGTGCTGTTTTCAAGGTAAGAAGAGGCTGTTACAGAACAGTTGCTGCTTATTCATCTCCACCACAATAAATGGTACCTAGAACCTCCGCTCTTCTGTTCATATCCATCCATCCATCATCCGTCATCCAATTCTATGTTGCCCCATGAGGAGCGTAGGAGCCCGGAGCAAGGCAAGTTGGTCCTGACATTTAAGATGACAGTGACCAGCCTCATTCAACCCTGAGTGGCATTATGTGAGCAATAAATCCCAACTAGCCCTTGGATATAAACCTACAAAGGCTCAATCTGATTGGAGTGCCATAATTACCCACTAAACTGGCAGGCGGCATAATTTGGTTATATGGTTACCACCTAGCATAGTAAATGGTTTCCTGGGGTACAGGAAACCATTTGGCTTGTCACTAAATGTAGAGTCACGCATAGGCAGAAGGAAGAGGAAAGAATGAAGGAAGGAAAGACAGAAAAGGGAGTGTAAAGTTACCCGTAGGCAGAATAAGAGGAAGGAAGAGAGGAAAGGGCTGACATCCAAAGCAGCACTACATCAAGTGAGTGGATGGTGAGTGATACATAAAATAAAACAAAAGATTTGTTTCTGTTATCATGGCCCCAAGTGCATTTGAATATGAATCTGGTGGGCTGCCTTTTTGCAGTTGATCATCCTACTTTTGGGACATAGGAAGGGAGAAGAGGGACATACCTATAACCAGGCAGCAGGTCTGTCCAGCTGTGTTGAAGCCACTGTGTGAAACCACCCCTCTAGTAGGCTTGTGCTTTTAAAACCTTGATACAAAACAGGTCTGAATGCCAAAGGTGTAAGAGAATTACATGGAGGTTAGGATGATAATGCAGTGTGTTTAAATGTATTAGTTAATTTAGCTGTAGTTATATCTGTAATGGGTGATGTTATATTTGCTTTATTTGCAGTTGAGAGAGACAGACTAGAGGAGGATGAGGCACGGGTATTCTTCCGTCAAATCACAGCAGCTGTTGCCTACATTCACAGCATGGGTTATGCACACAGAGACCTCAAGCCTGTGAGTCTTATATGTAATGCCTTGTACCTTTTCTCTACAGTGCTTGAACCTCAGTATATGATTTAGGTTAGCATCTCCCAGCCCCACATTAGGAGAGCACTTGATTCGGAGCTGAAGACTGTGCCATACATGCAATGATTCAAGCCTACAAGAGGTGACAGTATTCCTTTCATGTAAAATGCTGCCAGGGAAAGAGATTGGTCATCTACCCATAAATGATCTGACCTATGGTATCCTAGCTTTGGGTGACCCTGTGGCCTAACCTTAGATGTTCCTGTGCCCTGAAAGGGATAATATGGCATTGGCTGTTAGCTTCAGACACCCATATGCTGTGAGGGATATATGGGGTTTGCTGTTATTGTTACAAGGGGACATTCTAGTAGTCAGAATAATAATAACTAAACTGATTTACTGCTTGAGCTGTAAACAGTTGGGCATTTTATTGGGACTAACAGCAGTAAGTGTAATTAATCTGAATTTGTAGCTATGGACATACTTTGGTAATTTATTCAGGTTGATACCTAGCAATTTTGTTCAGATGAATATAACTGGCTGGTATTAGCTTAGTGTTTGTGAGGGGTTGTTGAGATTGTGTCTAAACCCTACAGCCTGGGGATGCTTCTGTTAAGCTGAATGATATTCAGTCAGAATAAGATAGAAAAGTACACCTCCAGGTTGAAGTAGCCATTTAACCCTTGTGCTGTTACAGTTGTCATAAGCAGCATTACCAGGCAATTATGCCCAGCTGAGAGAATTTTTATCAGTCAGAGGGTTAAGCCTGTGTAAATAGAATTAGTTGGTTCTTGTCTGTATTGTGTTTTTTCAGAGCTGATCCACCATTATACTTACTCATCGTTACAGTTACATTCTAACCCTGACCACTCTTCCATAACCAACAGGAAAACCTCCTACTGGATGAAGACCAGGGCCTGAAGCTGATTGACTTTGGGTTGTGTGCAAATCCAACTGGTGGCATGGAACAGAAGCTGGCTACGTGTTGTGGTTCACCAGCCTATGCTGCCCCAGAGCTTGTGTCAGGCAGACACTACTTGGGTGAGCACACTTTGTGTTTTACTCTGGCCACTTTTACTTGCCCTGAGTTGTGATGACTTTGTTGATTTTAACTAGGCCAGAAATTGCTTCCTCTACATGAAAGTTGAGTTGCAACAAGAAATTAACACTAGAATGTGGTGCTATACTCTGTACACTCTAACCTTGCTTAAAATAACCATTACTTCATCTTGAATGCTGAGCTGTAACAAGAGATTAACAGTAGAATATGATGCTTTTCATAATCATTTTCTTCTCTGTTGCCCATGCTTCCATCTGGGAACCTTCATATTAGGTATATCTGTGGCATGTCTAGTCCACATTGCACTGTACTTTCTATATATACAGTACAGTATACACTTCTCACACTGCCTTCCTGCTTCCTTTTCCTTTTCTTTCACTGCTATACTTTTCAACCCTTGTAAGTATACTTTAACTCTTGTTTGCATAGTCTGAGGAATGGCTGTACTCAAGAAAGTTACAAGGTATGGTACATATCAGTGATAAACCTATGAGATGGAGCTTGGAATGTTGAAAAGCTGTAGCTACTTAAATGATATATAACCCCACCCCATTCTAAGGTGAGAATGGTCAGGATGATGATAGATGTGTGACTCATTTCACTGGCTACTCTTGACAGCCTTCCTTGCTTTTTTGTTCCCTTACATATTTCTGAATCCTGCTCACCCCTCTGAAGTAATGAAGAACTAGGTTTCGGTGACTGATCATTTGACTGTCGGTAGATGAGAAGCAATTAACATAAACTTCTTTCGCAGGGTCGGAGGCTGATATCTGGAGCATGGGTGTGCTGTTGTATGCCCTTCTGTGTGGCTTCCTACCCTTTGACGATGAAAATTTGGGAGCACTCTACAGAAAAATTCAGGTTAGTAGTAACACACCTGTTTGTATCAGACTCAGGATTAGTTAGTATTGTTCCTGAGGTACAATAGTCTTCCCACTTGTCAATTTAACCCGTACACCCTCTCCTGTCACTCCATGGGTACGGTACTAGTATTGGACCATTTGAAAGGAGATATCTTTTGTGAAATGAAATGGTCAAGCACAGTGCTTGAAGGGGATGTCTTCATGGTGTAATCAGGAAGGAAGTGTGTTTGAAAGGGATGTAGTTACACTCTTTCCACTTGAACTTGGCCAGAAATTGCCATCTTTCCTTTTGGAATGCTGAACAGTAACAAAAGATTATCAGTGAATATGTTTGTTGGTCACAGAAGTGCTCTGGAAACGATGTAGAGCCATAATATTGTCTTTTCTCTATCACTTACCTTTGGGGAAAAGGCTGCATAAGGAGAAAACTCTCAGCCAATTAAGGTGAATAGACTATAGTAAAGTTGGAAGGGGAAGACTGCCAGTTATATTGGAGCAGATGGTTGAGCAGTTTATTGGCTGGAGCCGGAACTGGAAATAAAGGGTGTCTGGGAGGGTGGGACATGTTTGAAGTGTAACCAGGTGCTTCTGTTGAGTTTTCTGTTGCCAGCAGGACATCAGTGGGATATAGATGCAGTAAATCATCAAAACATTTTTTTTTTTTCCAGAATAGCTTTTAAATATATTCTATTATAGTTGTATTACATATTATTCATTAAAGTGATTTGCCTGTGACCCATAATTTGCAGTAGGCTATAGTTGAATAGAAGCTGAGTATTTTGGAACACATCTCTGGCTTTTATTTGAGGACTGCTTGTAGTATCTCATATGTATGCTTGTGCTGGAAATCATGAGAATATTGAAAACCAGGAGGACAAGAGAATAGATGTTTGGGTAACCCTGTGCCTATTTCATTGGACACTGATTTGTTAATTTCTCATACTTACATTATTTTCTCCATTTTTCTTTGTCATAATCACCTCTTTGAAATAGCTAGTGGGATGTTGGATTAGGGTGATGATCTGGTGACACTCTTGAAAACTTGTGTGTAATGCCATTAATCCTTCCTGAGCTGCAGACCTCATATGAGGCACATTGAAGCTCTTCACAGGCCAGGCTACAAGCCTCATATGAGGTACAGTTTACATTGGTTGTAAAACAATAACTCAGGGGAGGTAAACTATCTCACAAAGACTCAGGCCAGCAGGGGCTGTAAGAGGATGATATAAAGACAGATTAGAGTCAAAGCTTAATTGCTGACCAGTTTGCCCATGAACTTCTTGAAAGGGCTGAAAAGGCTCTTTGCCAAAATTTGCAGTGGCTAGAATTTTGTCCCAAACTTGTGTTTCTCTTCATCACTTGCCTTTAACTGTCAAGTGCTGGAGAGGGATGCATTTACATGTTAGCGCTAAAATAGCCAGGTGGCTCCACTGCCGGGTCATACAAACATCCCTCAATTCCATCCTCATCCCTAACCAAAGGATAATGGATTATGGGAGGTGGGCAGTATCAGCAAGCAGTCCACCACATCCTGATGAGTCTAGGGCCAACAACAGCAGCAGTCCATGTGTGTTAACAGTATTCATTCCTCCAGCCTTGAAAACTTGTGTATGAGTTGAGTGTGATTTTACAGAGTGGTGTATATGATACCCCTGAGTGGCTGAGTTCTGGGAGCCGAGAGCTGTTGCGTGCAATGCTTCAGGTAGACCCCAAGAGGAGGATCACCGTCACTCACCTGCTGAGTCACCCATGGCTTTTAGAGGGACGCTCACAGCCACTTGATTTTGCATCCACATACAGGGTCAGTTGCTGTGTCTTGTATTAGGTTTTGTGTGGTTAGTAGTGGGGCTGTAGTTGCTGCCTAACAAGATGGTATTATGATCTCCATACTAGTAAACTGAAGTGAGGCTTGGATTCTTGGAAGGATACTCATCAAGAGTGATTTGAGTTGAAACGAGTTATTTGAGAGGATCATATGGAGTTGTATCGAGAGATAGACAGATGAGGAAGCAAAAGAGTTTTGTGGTGCTCATGTGAATGTGCTTGTGGTTGGAGTCGGGACTTTTTTACCAACTCTGACTCCGACTCCAGCATCACCATACTTGCTTCAGACTCCGACTTCACAACTCCAACTCCACAGCCCTGAGTAAAGCCATGCTGTTGGGACTAAAAAGTTGAAAAATGTGGAATAAGCAGTAGGTAGGTTATGCACTGAATGTATGTATTGTAGCTCCTGTCTTATGTTCTGTATTGTGAAGTGGATGAAGAGTAACAGGCTGTGATATTAAATATGAACAGAATGATGGGACCTGGTGTGACATTGTTAGTATTTGAAAGTGAGATACAGCACAGTAATTGATGCTGAAAATAAACCCTTCAACTATATGGGAGAGAAAAGAAGAAAGGAGTTTATAGGTGAGAGAGGAATGGAAGAAGAAAGGTTGATACAATAAGAGAGATATGTGAGGATAGAACAATGGATTGTTGGGGAACTTTTGCCCATGATAGTACCTGTTAGCAATGGACTACAGGAAGAACTTTTCTTATAGCTAAGGCTATAATCACTGTTTTGAGAGTTGGGAGTTGAATATGCAGTAGTTTTGTAATCAGATGATGAAATGAAGTGCATTAACAAGTACAAAGCTGTAAAGAATTAATATACTATATATTTTGCTCCTATGCTCGTTATGGGGCAACGTAGGATTGGATAATGAATGAATGAATGAAAAATACTTTTATTCCTAGTTCAAGCACTCTTCACCTAATGCCTCCAGCTGTATTTATACAATATGTTATGGTACTTCAGGTGAAAAGCTTAGTGCTGTACCGTAGCATACATGCCTTTGTATATGCTCTGAAAATTTTAAGAAAAAACATGATTTTCAACTTCAGAGAAAATTGTAGTATTTTATATGTAGGTTTTGTGAAAATAACTATAATATATCAACTGTTTATTACTCAGGCAGCTTTAAGTACATAATTTACCTTAAATGAAGCCACACCACTTATACTGTGATATACTATTCTTACCCCTTTAGTAAGGTAATGTGTTTGCAGTTTATTCTTGGTGTGGCCATATTTACCCAGTTCAGCCTCACAGTAAAAAAGTTAAGGCTATATGGAACTCCCATGAGTTTTGAAAAGTCTGTCTAAGCTGAATAAAACTATGGAGGCAGCAAGACTTAAATGGAAAAGACATCTTGGTATTGCAGGGGTTAAGCAAGTTAACTTATTTACTACAAAGATATCTTCTTTATTATTTTATTGTAGTAACCATCCAGACAATTGTATTTAGCTCGAGAGACATTTCATACTGGAGGGGTTAGATATGGGCTTTGTTTGCCCCTTCAGTACAACTTCTCAGGCTGGGTAGAATTGCCTGGTACTAGCAAGAAGAAAACATAAATGACTACTTATTTTCCATGGCATTACTGCATATTGTGACTAATAATGTTTGTCTCCCCTTCCCACACACACACATGCCCCATCAACCAGGATTTAGAGGTGAGAAATGATGCCAGTTTGCCTTCTTCTTTTTTTTTATGCACCAGCTTCTGTAGTCCACCTTTGTAGTACTGGCATATTTCACACTTACAGGAGCAAGGTCTCTGCATTTACTACAAGCATCTGGATGTTAACAGGATTATTTCACTATTCCATTCTAATTTTGCTGTGCTGTTATTCCACACTTTCAGTTTTATTGAATTCTTTTTTCAACTGTTTTGTTTTTATTCTTCTTTCACTTTGATTCTACTGACATTTCATTGTTTCACTCTGCTTCCACTGTTATTCTGTAATTTTACTTTGATGGCACTGTTTATGTTAAGGTGGATTGAATCTGTGTAGGGTTATATCCAAGGGGTGGTTGGAGTTTACTATTCACATAAAGCCACTCAGGGATGAGGGAGGTTGCTCACTCTCATCTTAAGTGTCAGGACCAACTTGCCTATCCTTGGGCTTCTACGCTTCTCATGGGGCAACATAGGAGTGGATGATGGATATACTACTTTGCTTTGATTCCACTGTTATTCCATTGTCTTTACTGATTTTGGCTAACAAGTATACAGTATGTGCAAATTTAATTATATTCTGCTGTTACAGTTGGTGCAAAAAGTATAGCATGTGTGCAGGCAAAATGTTAGCTTCTTTGAATGGGACTTGTTCTGGGGAAAAAAAAAAAAAAATCTTAACCAGTCAAGAACAGCTTAAATCAGTTAGGTGTTAATTCATCTTCAGTCTAATAATGAAATTATTTTAAAAGATGACATCTACTCACAGTAAAATCATCTGGCAGCTGTCAGAAAAAAATATAAAAGTTGTAATCTTAGTGAGTGTTCATACACAGTATCTGCATTTATTTATGAACCTCAGTATATATGATCTATCTGGCTTCATCAAAAGTTTCTTCTGGCATTTCTCTCCCTGTCCTGTAATGACCCCCTTCTTTTAGCTAGTTCAGCATGGAATAGATGCCTGTTATTCCTACTACAGTCTCAGTTCATATCTGTAACTATCCATTAACTGATGCTGCATCCTTGGCAACAGGATTTCCAGTGATTACTGTCCCTGAACAGTGAATACCCCTCCCTAGTTAGTCCAGAGTGAGTGCATCCTGATCTTTTGCTGCTCTCTTTTGTTGACAGTGTTTCTGTTGCTGTAAGTTTTCATTCATTATCCATTGTGCAGTAGTAACCTTGACTTGCTCATATCATTGACTAATTGTTGATTGTTGAAAAATCAGTTTTTAGTACCATTATGTTATTTCCAGTGTTGATAATGATGAAGCTGATAATGCAGTTGATGATGACAGCAACTTACTGAGTCCTTTGCAATGAACAGACTTATGGAGTTGATGAGGATGCCATCACAGAAATTGCAGTGCATCAGGGGAAGTCTCGTGTATCTGTGCGTCAGGCTATGTGTCGATGGCGCTATGACTACCTCACTGCCACCTACCTCCTGCTGGTGGCACAGAAGAGGGCAGGACGCTCCCTCAGGCTCATCCCAGGACCTGCATCGCTCCCAGATATACCCGTGAGTCATGTTCGGCTTTTTTACTGGCAGTCCTATTTGTCTGTACAACCAGATGCCTTATTCCTGGAGGGAGTGGCTATGAACAGATCATCTCAACATTGCCACGTTATCTGTCATTAAGTAGTCTGGTAATAGTACATTGAAGTCCAGATATGTTAGTTCAGTTTCCTGCAATTCAAGTTTCATCATCATCATCATCCAGACATCCTTTCCCACCCATGGGTTGGGTGAAGTAGCAATGTCCAGACAGCCCAAGTTTGTCCAGTTCAATGGGCCATGCTTCCATTCACTCATCATTCAAGCCCCTGGAATCCTGGCTATATCTGATACGCCAAAAATATTCACCACATTCTGCAGCTTCACATAAACGTATCCGATAGAGTTGGTCTGGATGCTGTCACATTAAAGAGGGGTGCCAAATCCGTCATGTTAAAAAAGGGGGGTGCCAAATCCCTTCTTCTCACAACATTCATCCAGCCAGCTCAATCTCTTGTCAGTCCCCTAGCCTCAACACTTCCTCACACACTCATCCACCATATCCCTCCACCTTCTTCTTGACCTACCTCACTTCCTCCCACATTCAGATTTGCTCAGATATACCTTTTTAACCACTCTGTTTTATAGAGTTCAAATATACCAATTCTGATATGGACAGAATGGGTGTAGATAGGGTAGTGAGAAGGGTGTGTGGGAGGTAGTTTCAAGTCAGGAAGAGGTTTAGTAGGTCATGAAGGTGGGTGGATGTGGTAAATGTGTGAGAATGTTAGGTATTGAAGGTGATGAGGCTAGAGTACCAACAGGGGATTGAGATCACTAGATGAATTATGTATGGCAGATTAGGCAGATTACAGGACAAGGGGTTCACATCCCCCCCCTTTTTTTTTTAATGGTTAATAAATTGCACCTGTATAAAAAAATGTTCAGATGTTTGTGTCCTTTGTTAAAATACATACATACTGGTACTTACAGGCAGTCTTTTTTATGAGAGACTGATGTGTCCTAAAATATCGTAACTTTTTACATACAGTTTGTGATGTACGGTAAGTAGTGTGACAGTGGTTTACCACCTTGATTGGTAAGAATGAAATTTTTGTCATGATTAACTGAAGACTTAACAATGAAAAGGCGATTAAAAAAAGGGAAAATGTGCTGCTGTTCTTCCAGGCTTATTTGAATGAGGATCCAGTAGACTGTTGGCTTGAGTTACCCTTCTGCAGTCCACCATCCACCTTTCAGGAGGCAAGGAGGAGTTTGAGGGATATTTCTACAATCAGCTAGCACTGGCTGGTTAGTATATACTGATGTCACTACAGGAAGGTGTCCCTCTCCGGCACTTCTAGTAATGACTTATTGTGTTTGCAGTCACAGCGTGCCCCAGCCAGATGTCTTATAGAGCAACTGAGTAAGCAAGATCAGCAGGAGAAGGATACTCCAGATCAACTTGTGGCAACAGCAGCAGCAGTAGTTCCATCAGGTCTTGCCTCATCCCCACGGAGCCTCCACACATCACTAGAGGGTGGCTTACAGGACATAGACCTTCTGGGTATCGGTATCATTACACCTGCCAATCACATCATGGAGAAAGTTGTAGGCGAGTTACTGACTAGTGCTCCTCTTTATTGCACTATCATTAGCTATTGTCTCATGTTCCTGTCTTGGGTTAGAGTAAAGGTAAAAGGGCAGAAGCTTTGAGATGCTTAGCCATGGTGCTCATCTCCTTAACTTGGCATGCTATTCACCCTCAATCCTGAGGTATAGTGCCACTGCATTACCCTTGTCTTAAATGTAGGGACTGAGTAACCTGATCCTGGGCTCTTACATTCCTGCTGGGGAAGAATGGATTGCATGATACATTCACTAGTAGTTTGTAAATCCTACATCACCTGTCATGATGGGATAAGGGTCAAAGAGATGATGATTATGCTGCTTGAGGCCAGTCATCCATCCTTAAATGCTTGCATCCAGGTAGCCTAACCTTGGTTTAGTACATTTTACAGGGGGTAATATGGAACTATTTTTTTCTTTTACTTCATATTCTTAACCCTTTGGGTATATTGTGCAATATTCTTTTTTATTCTTTTCACTGTCAGATGACTTTATTTGGCATAAGAGTTTTGGAGAAGGCCTTTGACAGAGTCCTTAGGGAAGTGGTAAAGTGGGCAGTGAGAAACCTTGGGATCGAGGAGTGGTTGGTTAGAGCGGTTATGGCTATGTACGTTGGTGCTCACACCCAGGTGATGGTGAATGGAGATTTGAATGATGAGTTTTCCATGAACGTTGATGTGCATCAGGGGTCAGTCCTGAGCCTCTTATTGTTTATTACGGTACTTGAAGCTCTCTCACTGACTTCAAAAATGGACTTATATGGGGGATGTATGCCAGTGATTTGGCATTGTTTGCAGTGATGAAAGAGAGGCAGAGGAAATATTTAGGAAGTGGAGAGATAGTATGGGGCACAAGGACTTGAGAGTAAATACAGATAAAACAAAGGCGATAGTATCTAGGGTTTGTGTTGGTACTATCAAAGAAGTGGGTGGCCATGTGTGGTTTGCCACAAGGGTGTGGGAAGTACTTCCATCTTGTGCAGAGTTGTAGTGGTATTAGAGATAGACTGTGAGATATGCTGACATGTGTGCAGTGTATTGGGGAGAGCATGTGGAGATTGTCAGGCATGATAGCATTTATCTGACTGGTGAGTCTCTGAGTGTGTGGAAGAGTTTTGTTACTTTTGAGACATGTTATGTGCTGGAGGTGGGGCTGGAGGTAGCTCTGTGGCTAGTGAGGAGTGGTTGGAAGAAGTTCAGGGAGATCTTGCCTCACTTGACATTGAGAGAGCTCTTCCTCTGTGCTAAAGGATCTTTATATGCGGCATGTGTTAGGAGTGTAATGCTATATTGTGGTGAGACCTAGGCAGTAAAGGAAGAGAATAATTGCAGTCTCAAATACATGGATATGACGATAATTAGGTGGCTATGCAGTGCATCCGTGAATACAAGGCCTGTGGGGAACTGGGTTTACAGTGGAAGAGTTAAGAGGAAGGATGGGACTAGAATGTATAGGTGTTGTGATGAGGAGGGGTAGATTGAGATGGTTTAGGCATGTAGAGAGGTTGGGAGATGACAACTGGGGGCAGAAAGTGAGAAGTTTGATCACTGGGGGTAGGGTTGCAAGAGGCAGACCTAAAAATACTTGGCATGAGGTCATAGAGTGTGACCGTAGGGATAAAGGACTGAATAGGGAGGCAGCCAGAGATCGAGCAGCATGGAAAGTCACCATTAGGTGACCAAGGCCAACACATATAACCATGTTGGAGCCTTTAATAACAAAATGAAATGAGTGTATCATTTCAAACGGCTTATGTCAGTGTGGCCTTGGATAGGAGTGGTGAGTACTTTATACAGTACAATGTAATGATGTTGCTTATGTATAAGAGTATGTATCAGATGTCCATGAAAAATCAGTAACCAGGAAGGTAAATTCCCCATGCTTCCTGGTTGACTGGGATAAAACTGTACAGTATAGTTATATAATTACTAGACAGTTGGAGGTCTTTCATCTAAGTGAAAACACTAGGGCAATAGGCATGTCATCCATGTAAATTTTGTGGACTGTGGTAGTCCAGACTGATGCTTACAATTTTGTATAGCTATAAAATTCAAATTACTGTAGTAGATTATGGACTTGAATCTAGGCAACTGTAGCCCAGAATGCATAACGGGAGGGACGTAACTTTGGCACCTATTAGCATTAAATAATGAAAACCCACCTGTCACATTTAATGAAAATGATGGTGATGATGAATTTCTTTACTATGTACACCTTCTTCATTTATTGTCTATAAAGAATTTATTCAGCTTAGGAGAGAATTTTTAAATGTTAGGTACAGCCTTTATTAACCCCCTTACTGTTAGAAGTCCTTTATCAGCATGAATAAATTTGTCTTGTAGTAGCATGAGTAGATAAATAATGTCAGTTGTGAAAGAGTTAGTTGGTGTAGTGTAGTACAGTAATCTTGCTTGTAGTCAAATGTACATAAATTTATAGCATTAAGATCATCACCATACGATTCTTCAGCAGGCAGAGTCCCAGCTTCTCCTAATGTCAAGTCTCCATGCAAAGACATCAGCGTAGACACACAACTCACGCCTCTACTGTCTCCGAAAAAGAAACGACCGCCGTCCCTAAGTGACGAAGAGGAAAAAGAAAACAGCTTCGCCCAGCCCCGTGCACCAACACCAGGCCATAAGTCACGCAGAAAAAATACTCCCACCACACCTCGTAAGAGTCTGGCGTCATTCTTACGTTGTTTATTTGTCTACCCATAACCTTTTCAGCATGAGGATATCCATTGTACATTATCCTTGCCACCCTCATGAAGGGAACTTTGAGGTAACAAAATAAGTGCAGTATTTCCATATGATTTTATTCACCTTAAGGGACTTTTGTCCAAATTGGAATTGTTAGATTTAGCCTTTATTAATGCATTTAGTATGAGAAGTCTTTCCTAAGTTGAATTAAAGTCAGGAGGCAGCAAGAAAATGCTGACCAGATGCCTTTGAGACTGATAACTTTTATGTCTTAACCACATTAGCCTAGCCTTGGATTTCTACATGTCAGTTAAGTAGCTATTAGTAATATGCATGTGGATAGTGAACTGAGTGAATTTTTCTATTTGTGGTAGGTGGGGGTGCTCACCATCCACTCACTTGATGTAGTGCTGCTCTCGGGTGTCTGCCCTTTCCTCTCCTCCTTCCTTCCTCTTCTGTCTTTCTTTGCCTCATTCTTTCCTCGTCGTTCTGCCTACGGGTGACTTTACATGCCCTCTTCTGTTTTTCTTTCCTCTTCCTTCTGCCTATGGGTGACTCTACTCTGCGTGAGAAGCCAAATGGTTTCCTGTACACCAGGAAACCATATACTACACTGGGTGATAACCATATAACCAAATTATGGCGCCTGGTGGTTTAGTGGGTAATTATGGTGCTCCAGTTGGATTGAGATAGTGAGGGTTTATATCCAAGCAGTGGTTGGGGTTTATTGCTCATGTTATGCCACTCAGGGATGAGTGAGACTGGTCACTTTCATCTTAAATGTCAGGACCAACTTGCCAAGCCCCAGGCTCCTACACTACTCATGGGGCAATGTAGGATTGGATGGTGGATGAATGGATGGATGAATGTTGGATTGAAACAGGGATGAGTCATGTCCCCATGGTTGTTTGGCCTGTATATGGTTGGGATTATAAAAGAGGTGCAAGGTAGGGCAGTGGATGTTGGAGC
This sequence comes from Birgus latro, assembly GCA_018397915.1. Classification (NCBI taxonomy): domain Eukaryota; kingdom Metazoa; phylum Arthropoda; class Malacostraca; order Decapoda; family Coenobitidae; genus Birgus; species Birgus latro. The sequence goes on along the minus strand of JAGKTI010002974.1, from coordinate 20,192 downwards.
AACCCTAAGGAGAGAGGGCAGTGTTTGGAAACTCCCTGTGCTGTTGTTTGCAGATGATGCTGTATTGTTAAGTGAAGACGAAGGGGAACTGCAAGGCATGGCGAGTGAGTATGGGGGAGTATGTAAGAAACGGAAGCCAAAGGTGAATGTCGGGAAGAGTAAAGTTGTGGTCTTCAAGAGAAATGAAGCCACTGAATGTACAGTGAGGTTGGATGAGGATGAAATGGAAAATGTGAGTGCATTTAAGTACTTGGGTAGTGTGATGAGTAAGGAGGGAAGTTTAGGGGGCAAAGTGCTTGAAAGGGTACAACAAGGAAGAAGAGTTGCTGGTTTCTTGAAAGCAGTGATAAGAAACAGGGAAATAAGCATGGAAGTGAAAAAGTTGCTGCACGACAGTATTGTGATACTAACTCTGATGTACAGAAGTGAAGCTTCGACCTTGCTGGAGGGATACAAGTCAAAAGTGAGAGCAGTTGAAATGAGTTATTTGAGAGGAGCATATAGAGTCACATGGAGAGACAGACTGACAAATGAAGTAAAGGAGCATTGTGGTGTGGATGTGGATGTGATAGAAAGAGTTGGGAGAAACACACTGAGATTGTTTGGCCATGTGGAGAAGATGGAGGGTGGGAGAGTGTATGTAAGTGAGGTGGAGGGGGGGAGAGGGAGGGGGAGACCAAGGATGAGATGGAGGGATGGAGTGGAGAGGTATATGAGAGAGAGGGATAAGAGTTTGGAGCAGAGAAGTGAAATAGCGAGGGACAGGGCGATATGGGGGTGATTTGTTTGTGGACACCCTTTATGGAAATAAGGCGTCTGGTAATAGATGGATAGTATTCTAGAATGACACTAGTCATGAAGAGTGCTATGGTAAAGATGTTCACCCATAGTTATATCTTTTTCTTCCTTTGAGCTGTGGGGAATATCTTGCCAAGGGACACAATTCTACAAGTTAGGTTGACAAACTTTAGAATGTAGGTTTGTGTATGACTGTTAGTTTCAAGAAGGTCAGGTATAAGGACTTTTCCTAAACCTTAAGTGTGGTACATGTTTTCTGATGTGCTCTTAATTTTGCTCCTCAGTTCCCGGAAAGCTATCACCATCCAGATCAATGGACAGTGGCCTCAATGACTTCATAACACCTCTAAAGTCAAGGTTAGTACATGTGTCTTTCAGTTGCTGCATGGATTCCTATATGGCACTGAGCTTTATTTATGTGTTGACTGTAAGTCCTTGGTGTAAGTTGCTCTCGTAGACTTTTTATGCTGTTAACCCATTCACTATGATGCTGTCTTTTTGTAAATGATTCTTGTCAAAACCAGATTATTTTACTGAACTTTGGAGAGAGAGATCTCATAATGAAGGGGTTAATGAATGCTGTATCCAGCCTCATAAGTTTGGGACTTCTCCTCCAGAGCTAAATAAAATTGGACATATCAAGAACAGAATGAAAAGCAGCTGTGTTATCTCATCAGCTTGAAGGAGCTAAATTTACAGTTAACCGCAGAAAAATTGCATAATTTTGAAGCTAATCTGCCACTTTCACCCCGTTTACAGTACACGTTGACTAGAAAAAGTAATAATATTTTGTAACATGTATGACTGCAATTGAAGACTGCCTGTATAATAGTGTGTGATGTATCAGAATAAAGCTTTGTATTATTTAGATTTTACACCACCTTTTGCTTTATATTATTTGGATTTTACACCACCCTAAATGCTAAGATATTTTCCCAGGCATTTGGCTTTGTGTATTATGAAGAGTGTAGGAATTATTTACCATATAGTCTTAAGTCCAGTAACATCCATTTTTATTCCCGTTTTGCTCTCCAGATGACTTTAATTAGATCGTGAGAGATGTTAGCAGAGGAGTTAGATATAAGCTTCATTAACTATTTTACTGCTTGGGTACTCTCCTAAATGGAATAAAATAATATGAAGGTAATAATAACAAAATATGTCATTAGATTGAAGGGCTTAAGGCACTTATGCTCCAAAGGGTGTAATGAGGTAATGGCTGTTGGCATATACAGTACAAAATTTATAGAATAGTGTGAGTCATTTCTATAAGCTTCCTTATGATGGTAGAGCAGTAAGTTGTCATTAAGTTCCCCCTCCCCCTTTATCTTGTTAAGTTCTGAGGTAACAGAATAAAATTATCTTTCGAAGTTAAACTGTTACCATTAAAAGAGACATACCAGTTTCCCTCAGTTTACAGTATAGTACTGGTTCTTTGGCAAATGTTGTGATATTTTGGACATCATTGGATCATTGGCTTATCCAGTAATGAGCACTGGCTGTACAAGCATCATATCTCTCCATCAAGGTACCTGGGAGCAGGTGATGACTTGGGCTGGTCAGGTGATCGTACTCCAAGGTCGTCAAGGAAGGTGCTGGGCAGTATAGAGAAACAGCTGGACAAGATGAGGAGCATGTTGACCCCACGCCGCAAACTACAGACAGAGCTGGGACCTTGTGTTGTTCAGAGCAAGGTGAGTGTCTACTGTGCTGCACTGATTTATTATTTTAACTTAATGAAGATGCCTGACCCCTTTTAACATCATTTGATGGTTAAGTGTAGTCAGATTGGAGGATTGATATAACTACAGTACATTTTTTCTAATGTGAAACCTGACAGAGTTTCATAATGTCTTTCAGCGTTATTAAATGCCAAGTGTAGTCAGACGGGTGTTATGACTGTAGTGCATTTTTCTAACCTAACAATGATCCCTGACCCTTCAGCTCAGTTGATGGCCAAGTATAGTCAAATTTGAAGGTTAATTTTACTGTATCTTGTTTTTTCTAACCTGATGATCCCTAACCCCTTTCTGCTCACTTGATGGCCAAATGTAGTCAGTCTGGAGGGTCAGTTTAACAGCAATCAAGGAGTCTCATTCGTACCTTATAACTGAGGCTCTTCAATTTCATGTAACCACAACTTAGTAATTGAAGCTGTGGGAGTTGCCCAGGTCTCTCAGGTGAAAACAAGCCAATTATATATGTACAGAGTTGATCCCCTACACAACAAGGACCATTGCGAACTAAACTGGGTGTGAGGTATGTTTTTGTTGTTGATAATGAAGCAGATTTGGATGGTGGCCACATTGTAGTCTGGGTAGGTGCACTTGTCTCTCTTGGAAGGGTACTAGTTTCTGAAGGGCAAATGTCTGTTGGGAGTTCATGAAGGATACTGTTTGGCTGTAGGTTTTGGATGGCTGTAATGGATGTGCATTTGTGCTCATGTCTGTGAAATAATTGTTTGGTGGAAGAGGAAGAGTGGCAGAGGATGTGTGGGTCAAATATTTGCAGTAAGACAGACAGTGTAGAAGGCTTGTGAGAAGGACTATAAGGTGTTTGTGGTATTCATGGATCTGGAAAAAGCATATGACAAAGTAGACAGAGAAGGACTGTGGAAGGTACGGTGTAGATAGTAAGCTGCTAGGTGCCATCAAGAGGTTTTTTGATGGTAGTGAGGCATGTGTAAGGGTTAATGGTCATCTAAGTGAATGGTTCACGATCAGTGTGGGCGTGCGACAAGGTTGTGTGATGTCTCCATGGTTGTTAAATATATGCATGGATGGGGTGATGAGAAAAGTAAAAGCATGAGTAGTGGAGAGAGGGATGGTGTTGGCAATGGATGGAATATCTCAAATTTGTTGTACGCTGATGATGCAGTACTACTTGCAAATACCGGACAAGAACTTGGTAGACTAGTGCAGAGCTTGCTGATATCTGTGAGTACCATGCTGTGAGAGTAAATGTAGAAGAGAGTAAAGTGATGGCCATTGAGAGAGAAAGTGACTCCCAGTGTGATGTTACAGTGAATGGAGAGAGACTGGAATTGGTGAGAGAGATCAGATACCTGGGCACAGTGATGGAAAAGAGAGGAAAATGTGCAAAAAATAAATAAATAAATAAAATAAAATAAAAATGGAAAGTAGAGTGACACAAGGAAGGAAAGTTGCTGGTGCTATGAAGGCCTTGATAAGAAACAGAGGCTTGAGTGTTGCAGGTGTGCAAGGCTTACATGGAGGAGTTTGAGTGCCAACTTTAACATATGGATGTGAGACTATGGTGTGGCATGAAAATCAAAAGTCAAGAGTGAGAGCAGTGGAGATGGGGCTGCTGAGGAATGTATGTGGAGTACAGAGAATGGATAGGATACAAAATAATGTGATTCGTGAAAGATGTGGAGTGAGGAAGTCTATGGACACCAGAATCGAAGGGAGTGTACTGAGATAGCATGGTCATGTGGAAAGAATGGGTAACAATAGAGTGGTGAAAAAGACATTTCTGAGCAAATTTTAGGAAGAAGGAGGCGAGATAGGCCAAGGAGAAGATGGAAAGATATGGTGGGTGAGTGTATGAGGAAGAGATTTATGGAAGTCAGTGAGGCTACAGGACTGACAAGAGATCAAGCTGGCTGGATGAATGTTGTGAGAAGTGCATAATCAGGGATTTGGCACCCCTTTTTAATGTGACAGTGGCTGTATAATAATAATAGAATAAAAAATAATATTAATGTTTGTTTCATGCAGAATGTGTACAATGTAAGTACTACAGGAAGCAAGAATCCCGACCAGGTGTTGCAGGATCTCCGTCGTGCCCTCCTCAACAAGGGTATCCTCTGCACGCAAAAAGGGTAGCTTACCTTTACCTTGTTTATTTTATGGTTACCTGTTTATTTAAATTTATGGCTAAGTTTATGTACATATCTGTGTATCTACCTATCTGTTAGTCAGTCTGCCTGCCTACTTAACTATCTACTTATCTACTTACATGCCAATAGCCACTTACCTACCTATCTGTCTATTCGTTTGTGTATCTCCCTTCTTCATAGCCTGTATGTTCTGTAAATCTGCCTACCAATTTGAATTACTGTATTGAAGGTACATATAGTCTGTCTACCTTCATTTTGCACAGTATTCAGAGTTTGAGTGGGGGAAGGGGGAAAGGTCTTTAAAAAAAAAAAAAGAAGTAGTTCCTATAGTTAGCATTTTTCCCCCCCTTAACCAACTTTTTTTTTTTTTTTTAAGATATACAGTAGCTCAGACGATAACCATATTTTGTCAGACTGGAGAGGCACTTTGACTATTAGCCAAAGAGACTCATTCCTAATTCTAAGGCTCATCCAGAGTTCACGCACCCACAGTGTTGTACAGTATTTAGATGTGAGAGTTGCCCAGTTCCACTGCCTGAAAACAAATGAATACAGTTAAGTTCTCATTCTGTGCTCAGTGTGTTCCAAAATATCATGACATTTTCCCTACAGCTGGTAAAGCAAATTGTGGAAAACTGTTAAATTCGGTTTGTAGATAGTAATGGAGATTAGGAAGGGATATTCTTGTAATTTACTGTGGATTTATTTGCAAACAAGGCCATAGAAGTAAAGGCAACCTGTAATGATGGTTTATTGTACAGTTAGACTTCAAGTGATATTACCAGGGCTTGAATGAAGGAATGACTCTCCCATTCCACTGAGCTTGCCATTGATAATTCTCCCTCTATGGTACTTCCCTTTCCTTACTTTCTGCACCTTTACCTCACCCTGTCTTTAATCAGAGGGCAAAAAAGAAAGATGATGATGATGATTAAGGTGAATTAAGTGTTAATCTCTGTTCTCTCCCCTGACCCCATAGGTACACACTTAGAGGCAAGGTGAGAGATGAAGTGGGTGGTGCTAAACTGTCATTTGAGCTGGAGGTGTGTCGCGTGCCTCCCTTGGATGTTGTTGGCATCCGGCGAAAGCGACTCAAGGGGGATGCGTGGATCTACAAACGTGTGTGCGAGGAGATACTGCGGCTGACTCAGACCTCAGCGTCCATCACAAGTCCCCCTCGTGTCATTGCTCCCACATCTACCAACACTGTCACATCTCGGCAAATCCCATCCATTGTAGAACATGCTAAGTTAGTGGTATGAGGGGGGTTAGGTGTGTAGTGTAGGTTGACATTTTGGTTCAAATAGCCAAACCTCTTCAGCTTGAGGATGTTCTTCTCATGCCATTATTTGCCACTTCCAGTTTCATTCAGCTTAAGAGAGCACCCGATTGTAGTAGTGACTCAGGCTAAATGAAGTTGTCTGGAAATAGCAAGAATAGTTTTTAAAAGACAGCATCATGGGTGACGCATGGATCTGTAACAGGTATGCAAGGTGTCTGATTTACACTTCAGCAACTGTCACCAGTCCCCCATGTGCCATCTCTCCCCGACCCACATCCACTTTTCACGTCTCAGCAAATTCCAGCTATCTAAAAGCCTGCCAAGTGAGTGGCCTAACACCCTGAATCTGGGTGATGTCCATTTTAATATGTTCATGCTGCTGCCAGACAATGTTCTTCATTTTAGTAAAGGTATCTTGAAGGGGTTTATTAAGACTATCTAACCCATTCACCTTGAAAGAATAATATTTAAGCTAAATAAATTCATCTGAAGGTGGCCTCAGTAAAATGAAGATGTCATCTGAATAGGATTAAGATTATGAAGGAGAATGTTACCATGCCATATACAATGATTAAGATGAGGTGCTAAGCCCCTGAAAGTACAGACCTGAATATTGTTATGAAGCTCAAATACATTTCCATAGTATGAAATGGTGGATGGACAGAGTGATAAATGTATGCCTGGGGGATAAAGCAGAGGACTTGAAAACGTGATAGATGAGTGAATGGACGTGTGCTGCATTTCTTCTGCTACTCAGAAACCTCTGCTTCATTGTGCTTTCTTGGCCCCCCATCTTAGTATCCTACCCACACCATTTTTTAATTAGCAGGAGGCAGAGCTGTGGTGACGATAATGATCAGAGTTAGTGTATGGTGGATGAATTATGCAGACATACTATAATTGTATGTACATTTTAACTAATTAAGTAAAAGGATTTTCACTGCTGAGTTGCAGAAAACTTCATTGAAGAAAAATAATTTTCTTTGTCAAGTCTAATGGCAGCTATTACTGTATTAAAGGTACTGAATCTTAAATGTCATTCACCGACAAATACATATTTTTTTGAAGGTACTTAACTGACAGCCTGGTGGGAGCAGTTGATCACTTGATTCAGTTAATCACTAACTCCTAGACTGCAAGAAATCTTTCCTAATAATAATAAAATTGTTTGGGAGGAACCATTATTAAACAGAATTCTCTGTACTTAAAAGATTAGTTTTTTTTTTTCTTTTTTTTCAAATGTGAATGCAAACATAAGAGGTTGCTTAGATGGAAGAGTATGCTTCCTAAGTAGCTACTGTTTTCATCTCATGTCACTGCCCATTTTGATATCCTCAGATTGTCATTTTGGCATACAGACATCACATGCAGAACACAACTACACATTTGAGCATGCAGGAATTTCCATTTACTTTAGCAATGCCTGGCTGGTGTTGCATGACATATTCAGTCCATATGATCGCTTTCATTTACTGGCTACGACAACTTGTTACTGCTGTAGCAGATATTATGCATTTATACATACTGTATATACAGTTCCTGGGGTCTATTTAGAATGCCCCAGTAATAGTGACAGATTTGACAGGTGCATAGCCTTAATCCCTTAGAAGTGATTGGAGGTTATGACATGATGTAATTCCGTTGTTGGAGGAGGGTGGTTATCCATCATTCAATATACTAGACTGTGAGGCTTTGGACTGCTAAAGGGGTAATATGATATTGGCTGGCTGTATATTTTAAGAACTACTTTTTAGATATGAGTAAGGACACACATTTGAAAATTAATATTTTACTAGTGTTAGTTTTAAGTTTGTACGTACTGTACTTATATTATATATATGATGTGATATTATATATATGATGTGCAATCTGCAAGTTTCTCATGTTAATGGAAGTCTTGTCACTTGTTGCTTGGAAAGCAGTTCATAATTGAAACCAAGTGGGTGTGAGTTATTACCTAATTAAAATAGGATTAATTGAGCAGATTTATTAAGCAAGAAGAGAGTATGAGGAAGAAACTTAACATCTTCAGTCTGATGACAACTTGTATTTTATTCTTGCTAACACCAGACAGTTTTCTTTACCTTAGGATAGACTTTTTGAGCTGCAGGGGTTCAATATAGCTTTTAAGAACTGCTTCATTGCTGGAGATCCATCCTAAAGTTGAGTAAAATTGTCTGGTGGTATTAAGAATAAACTGGATAATACACGGCTGGATTCAAGGGTTAAGGTAAATGTAACCATTGCTAGTGTAAGTTTTCCATTTGTATTCTGTGTTTAACTGGTTGGGATTCTCTTGTCTGAATGCAGTACGTAAGTGGGGTGGGAGCAGTGAATGCATTAAAGCCAATCGAAGTAGTCTACTGGCTCTGGGTACAAGATTTCAGTAGGATAGTTAAGTAATGCAGTCATTGTTGGTTGTGGCAGTAGGATGGAGGAGGGAAGAGGATGTACAATTGCATGCTATGTTTTTCCACACTTGGGGTGATTTTGTAAGTGGTATTTGAGACTTCATAATGATGTATTATGCATATTACACTTGTTGCTCTTTATGGCATTTATATAATATTTCCAATACTGACATAGTTTATCTCAGTAATGTCAAAGGGAATATAAGTTGTTTATCCATCATCATCTAATCCAGTGTTGCCCCATGAGGAGTGTAGGAGCCCAGGGTTAGGCAAGTCGGTCCTGACATTTAAGATGAGATACCAGCCTCACCCATCCCTGAGCAGCATTATGTGAGCAGTAAACCCCAGCCACCCCTTGGATATAAACCTGCACAGGCTCAGTCTGATTGGAGCACCATACTTGCCCACTAAACCACCAGGCGCCATAATTTGATTATATGGTTACCACTCATCGTAGTTAATGGTTTCCTGGTGTACAGGAAACCATTTGGGCATTTAATGCAAAATAAATCACTAAGGTACTGCAAAGTTGGTGATGCCACCCTTGCTTGATAATTAACACATTGTGAAATATTCATGCATATATAATAATTAACTCTTGGATGAGGGGAGTCTGTGCATTGACCAAAATTGTCATTGGCCAGAGTGAAATACATAAGTTGTCAACCATCATTTAAAGGTTACTGCAACATGTGGAAGGAGGCTTAGGATGGTGTGATGAAGTAGTGGCAAGATGCTAGGGAGTTGTGACCACCCTGACAATAGATGGATAATCTGTAATTGACATTGGTTTTTAAGCCATTATCTTTCATCTAGATATGTTTTCATTCAGTATGCTTTTGTGTACAAACATTTACTTAGTTTTGTATACAGTACAAACAGTCCTCACTCAGATGTGTGAAGGCAATATGCCACTTTAGTGAAACAGCCTTAAATGAGACATGCTTCTAGTTCTTGGTTCTGGGGTTGAGAACAAAAAACTCACTACTGACTTCAAAAATACTTTATATTGAATCTCAGGCAACTTGGTAATGAAACAGCTTGAAATAGCATTAAATGAGGATGGAAGGTGTGGTCATGTAGGCTTTTATCATGGCTGAACATCAGCAGTAAAATACAGTGGACCCTCACCGGTAGTCTGTTGTATCAGAAGCTTTGCCTCTGAGGGGGGATTTTAAGCACATGTTTGAAAATAAATGAATACAATAGCATATTCTAGTATTAAAAATGTCTGCTATACCCATTTTACACTGAATGGCCCATAATTTCACCCTTTTGCAACTTCTTTCACATCTTTGTCATAGCACTTAATCATGACTTGCACAGTATTACTAGTCTGTTATTACAACTCAGTGATCACAATGGGGAGAGGGCAGTTTCAGGCCAGGTAAAAAATAAATAAATAAATAAATAAAAATAAAAGTAGAAACACATGTATTGTACACCATTCAGTGGATGCTGTGCATTATAGATTAGATGATGGTGATGATCATTATAGCTGACGAAAGTTCAGTGTGCTTCAGGGTGTCCATTAAATCCAATATCTGCTATACCAGAGTCTGTTATAGTGAGGGTCTGCTGTATTGCCATGCTGATTTTGATGGAATTTGTAGCCAGATTTGGTTACAAAGAGTTTAGCCAAGTTTTTTGCTATTTTGGAGACCCGGTTTGGCGCCCCTGGCCCAACGCAACACCCGACCCCCACCCTCTTCTAATAGTAAACGCAGTTCGTCCATCGCATCAGACTCTAAGGCCTCTCCTGCCCATCCTCCTCCTTCTCCAGCTCGTAAAGTCCGGGCAACAAATTCCCGCCCCTCCCGATCGACACACACTGCCTCCTCAAAACCTGTATCACAGCAATCTCTCCAGTCACATCCCCGGACCGCCCACACCAAACCCTCAGGCGATGACGACAGTGAAACTATTCCCAAGATTATGGATTATATTTTAACTTCCACGCCAAATTCAGTAGCCAATGCTGTATCCTCTCCTTCCATTCTCTCTGTTGAAATTCATCCTGTACCTCCTGACCTCCCTCCCACTCCTCTTCCTCCTTCCTCCCCCTCTCCTTCACCTTCTGTCCCCTCCTCCTCTTTGCCCCACTCCTCTTCCACTTCTCACAGTACTCCTTCCCCTTTGTCTCTCCCCATGCCTCCAGGCTATAGAGACCATTCTGCCCATCCACCAATTTCACCTTCTACTCTTATCCCTACTATCGTAACGACTCGGTAATATATGTTATTATTCTGTATTGTATTTTAATTCCTATGTCATATATTTTAATTCCTATGTCATATATTTTACTTCCTATGGATTATATTTTACTTCCTGTTTATTATATTTTACTTCCTGTGTACTATATTTTACTTCCTGTGTACTATATTTTATCTTTAGTATTAATTTCCTTTTACCTAAACTCTGCTTTCCTGTTGGGTTTTACTTTCTTTGGTTTTTTAACATGTCTATTTTACAATGGAACATACAAAGTTTTACAGCCCATCGCAATGACCTCCGCTATCTTCTTTCAGTTCACTGTCCTTCTTTAGTTTGCTTACAAGAACCCCGTCTGTCTTCCCCTCCGGTACCAATGCCTGACTAGTTTCTTGTTCTCTCCTGCTTCTCTTTCTGTTACAGCTATCTTAGTCCACCATACAGTTCCTCTTGAACGTCTGTCCATTAACACCACCGTTCCATGTAATTTTATTCTTGTGTTTCTTGGACGTTGGATTACGGTGGTTTCGGTTTATTTCTCCCTCCCAGCCTATTGACCTCTCTGCCTTATCTCTTTTATTACCCCAACTACCCACCCCAGTTTTATTGCTGGGGGATTTTAACTGTCGCCATGTTTTATGGGGCGATGACGTTACTAATTCGCGTGGCCGTCGCCTTGAGTCTTTTATTTTTAACGCAGATTTATCCTTATTGAATACAGGAGCTTCAACACATTTTGATGCCACAACTCATACTTTCTCCTGTCTAGATCTCTCCCTGTGCGTCCCTTCCCTTTCTTTAGATTTCCACTGGGCTGTTCTTTCTGATATTGTATATAGTGATCACTTTCCTATCAAACTTACTCTAACTACATATTGTCCCGTACTCAGACCCCCTCGATGGTGTTTTCCGAAAGCTGACTGGCCGTCATTTACTTCTCTAACTATTCCTTCTGTACCTCCTTCTTCTTTCTCTACTGTTTTAGACATGCTCACCTATTTTAATGTGTTAGTTCTAAGTGCAGCTTTGACTGCGATTCCTAGGTCGTCCCGTCCTTTTGCTTCTAAGTGTGTACCTTGGTGGAATTCGGATTGTACTGTGGCTCTGTGTGTTAAACGTGCACGTTGGAAGAGCTACCTACGTAAACGCAACACCCAGTATGAACAGAGTGCACTTCTAATGTTTAAAAAGGCCCGCGCTTCTCTTCGTAGGACAGTTAAACGGGCTAAACGCCATAGCTGGAGATTATACATTTCCACCATTACTACAAATACACCCATTGCGTCCGTTTGCAATCGTATATGCAAAATAGCCGGTAAACATCTTCCCATGCCTTCCCCTGTCCTCCATTTGGATGGGGAATCAGTCGCAGATGCTCGTTTAGTTGCTAATGGCTTAGGTCTTCATTTTAGTAATGTTAGTAACGGTTCTCATCTGTCACCTGAATTCCATGCCCTTAAAACTGCTACTGAATGTACGCCAGTTGTCTTCCAGCTGTCGTCTAGTCAGTCGTATAATGCGCCTTTTACTCTCCATGAACTGTCCTCAGCCCTTCGTCTTTGTAAGAACACTTGCGAGGGTCCTGATGGCATACACTATAATATGCTCCGTCACCTTTCCCCCCAGGCCCTGGCCCTATTATTAATCATATATAATCGTATCTGGACAGAGGGTGTCTTTCCTCCCTCTTTTCGTAATGCTTTCATTCTCCCATTTCTTAAGCCAGGAAAGCAAGGCCATGCCCCTCAAGATTATCGCCCCATTGCTCTACTTACTAGTTGTCTTTGCAAATTGTTCGAGCGTATGATAAATCATCGTTTTATGTGGCTCCTAGAATCCAAACAGCTTTTGTCCCCTTCACAGTTTGGCTTTCGTAAAGCTCGCGGTACCTTAACTCCCCTCCTAAATCTGGAGACATATATCTGCTCAGCCTTTGTCATTCGGCAATCTGTGGTCGCAGTGTTCTTTGACCTTGAGAAGGCTTATGACACAGCTTGGCGCTCTCTTTTGTATTGTTTTTGCTTTTTCTTGGAAGGAACAGTATGCGGGCCTGTGGCCTTTGGTTCCTTCTTCCTTGCATTAAAAAAAAAAAAATCATATTTTACGCACAGTTCGATCTTGTGGAATTGATGGTAACCTTGGGGTTTTCTTAAAGAATTTTCTATCATCCCGTTTCTTTAGAGTCTGTGTTCAGCATCTTATTCAGATCCCTTCCCACAATATGAAGGTGTCCCCCAAGGCAGTGTTCTTAGCACTACTCTCTTTTTATTGGCAATTAATGGGATTGTATCCTGCCTCCCAGTTGGTGTCCGCTCTTCTTTATATGTAGATGATTTTGCAATATATGCCTCAAATTCTGACATCTCTGCCCTTAGTGCTCTCATTCAACATGCAGTTTCTGCTGCCTCAGAATGGGCTACTTCTCATGGCTTTCGGTTCTCTCCTCTTAAGTCTCATGCTATTACTTTTACTCGCTCACATCTTATTTCCCAACCACCTCTTTTTCTCTATGGCTCTCCTCTCCTATACAAACCCTCTGCTTCCTTTCTTGGCCTTCTTTTCGATTCCCGTCTCACTTGGAAGGATCATATTGCCTCCTTGAAAATCTCAGCCTTGCAACGCCTCCGTCTCTTACAAACTTTGTCTCAAGTGTCGTGGGGTGCTGATCGGGCTACTCTCCTTCGGCTCCATATTGTTCTCATTCTCTCCAAACTTGATTATGCTTGTCAAGTTTATTCTTCCGCTTCAGACACCGTCCTCCAACAACTTGATTCTGTGCATCATCACGGTCTCCTTCCTCATTCCAGTCTCTGATTCTCTTCCTGCCCTAACTTCCTTCCTTCAGCACTGGTGGCAGTCTTGCTGGGACTCTATCACTAATAATAAACTATGTGTTGTTAAACCATCTATTTCTCCTTGGCTAGCCCCTTGCCACCATAATAGGAGATGGGAGACTGCTTTAGCTCGTCTTAGAATTGGTCATACTAGACGTACCCACTCATATTTGATGTCTGGTGGTCACCCTCCCCTCTGTACGCATTGCAATACCATTCTCTCTATACGTCATATTTTCCTTGATTGTCCTCTTTACACTGTACAGCGACTTATTTCCTTTCCTTTTTTGTATTCCCTCCAACGTCCTCCCCTCCTTTCAGATTTTCTCCGAGAATCATCATATTTTTCCTGTCATAATATCATGTCCTTCCTTACCTCTATTGGTCTTCTTTGCAACATCTAACTCTGTTCCTGACGTCACTAACCCCATCTGTGATATGATATACTTTTTCCATTGACCCAATTTCTTCACAATGTCGTGTCTGTATTTCCGGCCCGACCAGCATACATAACTTGTAGCCGATGATCTGGCTTTGTGCTGGATTTTGGCACTAGGTACCTATTGTTCTTCTTCTTTGCTATTTTGGCTTGTCTGTTTGGTATAGTGCTGGGGCTAAGTTGTACTTGTGCATTGACAACACCAAACTTCAACTCATCAGTCTTTTAGTGCTGTACACCTTAATCTCTCCACAAGAAAACACTGAATGAATAAGCCCTTACATCTAAAGAAAGAAAAAAAAGCAGCAGTATTAGAAAGAAAGGAAGGACGAACAGAGTTGTTAGTGACTGAAAAAGAGCAGTGTGTGTGGCCTGCAGATTGGTAAGAACATATGGAATGAGGACAGTGGTAGTGTGATTAAGATGTGGATAATAACAAAGGTAATTCCCATGCACCAAATCCTCCAGCAGGCCTTTTTTTTTTTTTTTTTTTTTAATTCTCTCTCTTGATCTTCAAAGGCCTACATTCTGAGGAAGTAATATTTGTGTGAATTTATTTATCATGAGCTGGAACATACATCAGTATATAATTCTGTTCTCAAACCAGACCTTGAGAGAGAATTTTATCCCAGCATAAAGGGTCTTCAGTTCATTCCTTACAGGAATACAGCACTTATGAAGATACAGTACTTACAGGAATACAGTACTTAAAAAGTTTGAGGTGACATTACTATGCATGCCACTCTACACGGTCAGATATGTTTGTAAGCATGCTTTATGTAAATAACTTATCTGCAACATCAAAGTGTGTCAGATGGAGGATCACTGGCCACCTTGAAACCCAGTACTGTATTGCTGAAACTCTGCAGGGTCAAAGGATCATCACCATCACCCAAACATTTCAAATTCTAGCTAAATTGGTGTTGCTGGCAGTATTTAGCATGGAAAAAAAAGTCTTATGTGGCTGCCTGAACTACTGTGTAGCTGATTTTTGTTTGTATACAACACTTGACAATTCCTGATGAAAAGATGTATGGGCCATATCAGCAGCCACTGTTCTGGTAACTTCTACTTACTTGTTTTCTTTTTACTGTATTATTTCTGTATCCTTTAAGGACTGTACACAAAGTCCTTGATTTTTTTTCCCCTCTTAAGTTCACGATACAGCAGTTTACAGAAAAAATTCACAACTTGCATTACTGTCTATGAACTTTGATTTCATTTAGTTATTTATTTTTGCTGTCAGTTACAAAGAAAAATTGCCTAATAAATTACTGTGCAGTGCTGCCCTCCAAAAAGGTGGTTTGCTAGTACAGCTATTTTGGAACACATCATTGACAATTGACAAGGACTTAATGGTACTGTACAGAAATAAAACTGGTAATGGAAAGGTGGTAATGAGCTTCCCAAGCCTTCTAGAATATGGTACAGTGCTTTTGTGAATTTATTTGTATACATAAGGTGCCTTTAATGTATATATTGTATGTGTGTGTGTGTTCATTTTCTGGGTTTCAAATTGGATCCAGGATAGTTTAAAGAAATCCGGATCCAGGATAGTTTAAAGAAATCCTTGTCAAACATTGTACCCCAGGAAATATGTGTGAAATGTCAGGCTATTCTTGGGCTAATATTGAGTAATAAACAGTATCAGCAGGAGTTTAATTTTCATCTGGTTTTAGATACAATTACTGATGACCTTATGGGTGCAAATTGTCTCCCTCATAATTCACCCACTGGATGCTGATGCTGTAGTTTTTTTATTTTATTATTATTAAATTATCCCAGTAATACCACCCTGAAGTTTCTGATATTTTCTGGGACATCCTGTACGTCACAATTTTATTTGCATCAGTTTTTGCTATTAAGTTCAATGTAATTGACAGAAAAGTGGGGGCGCTGACCATCCACTCACTCAATGTGTTGCTGCTTTGGATGTCTGCCTTTTCCTCTCGTCCTTCCTTCCTCTTCTGTCTCTCTTTCCTTCATCCTTTTCTCTTCCTTCTGCCTACAGGTGACTTTACACTCCCTCTTCTGTCTTTCCTTCCTTCACTCCTCTTCCTTCTGCCTACAGGTGACTTTACACTCCCTCTTCTGTCTTTCCCTCCTTCACTCCTCTTCCTTCTGCCTGTGGGTGATTCTGCATGGAGTGATAAGCCAAGTGGTTTCCTGTACACCAGGAAACCATTTACTGTGCTAGGTGGTAACCATATAACCAAATTATGGCATCTGGTGGCTTATTGGGTAATTAAGGCACTCCAGTTGGACTGAGCCTGTATAGGTTTATATCCAAGGGATGGTTGGGGTTTATTGCTCACATAATGCCACTCAGGGATGAGTGAGGCTGGTCACTCATCTTAAATGTCAGGACCAACTTGCCTAGCCCTGGGCTCCTACAGTCCTCATGGGGTGGCATAGGATTGGATGGATAGAAATATATCAGCATTTTGACCACAGGGATTCCTTGACTCAGCAAGGTTGTGGTGTTAGCCTTAATAAAATATTTAGATTTACCAGTAACAGAAAGAGTTACCCGAGATTGTTTTTCAAGGGTTTGACAGGCAGGATTTTTCTCACTGGGCAAAATCTGGCATTAACCACATTAAACAGCTCTAGTGTACAACCTACAGTGAAAGGTTAAATTTACCTTGCTGCCAATAAGGCTGATTTACTGTTTGCAGTACTAGTTGTATGGAGAATTTGTGATATATTAGAGGACATCACTGTTTATGGTCAAGTACACTGTAGTTAGAATGCCTCATTTGAGGTGACTGCCTTCATAGACTTGATTACCATGAAGTGGCTGGAGGTTTTCGATCAGGCAAGGCCAATAACAGTAGTCATCTGGTCATCTACCATTAAATGAACTGGACCATGATAACATAGCCTTGGGTCCCTACACCTTAAAGGAGGTATTTTGGGGTCAGATGGCTGTTTATATCACCTGTTTTAATGACTTTCTGTATTAACACCTGTATTGGAACAAGAGGCGATTTTAGGTTTTTGGTTATATAATGTCACCAGTAGGATAGGTTAGTTATCTATCTTAGCCCAACCTCAGGGCCTTTATCTCACTAGGGGTGATATACAGGACTAGATGTTGCCCTGGTGCATGACCTCAACAGATGTTCATAGATATAATAGACTATAGGAGAAAGCCCCAAACAAGCTGTAACCCCATTCATCCATTGGCATTTTATATTTTACTTCTGTTATCTCCAGATGATTTTGTTCACATCAGGGTAGTATTATCAAGCTAGAGGAGAGGTTAGATATAGCCCTTATTAACCTCATCACTACAAGATATCTCCCTTAAGCTGACTAGAATTACATGTTTGCCTGATGAACCCTTTGTTTGCTGGTGTATTTTTCCTTTCAGAATATGACTAATTTCATTTTGGAGAAACTTTAAACCAGAGAAGTTAGTGTTTTGACATCATTTACCCATTCACTTCAAATTTGGCCCAAAAAGTCAAATAAAGTTGTCTGGAAATGGGAAGAATAAGTCACCAAGTTGAAGGGGTGAAGCTAAGTACCTGTATAATCATTTGGTAGTGACCAGATTAGAATGAAAGCAGTAGTTGGATTGAATGGGTTAAACTTGTACAAACCATTCTGTATATCTATTTTTGTAAGTCCAGCGCTCTCAAAGTCATGTAAAGGCTTGTGAGGGCTAAACTGCTCAGCCACATTGACACAACTATGTTACTTGATCACCCAATAAATAGTTTTATACAAAGATGTGATTAAATTATCCTTTTCACAAAAAATAGATGCTTTCATCAGAGTGTATGTGAGTGAGATGAAAGGGAAGAGGATCAAAGATGAGGTGGAGGGGAGGGGTACATACAGAATGTGAGGTATAACTGTAAGGTAAAGGGGGTGAGGGACATCAAGAAAGAGGTGAGAGGACAGAGTTGTTGCTGTTAAGTAGCCCCTGTCAAGTCAAACAGATCCATTCAGTGCAGGCAATCAGTTGCCACTACAGGACCAACCCATTCAGAGAACTGACGTCCCTGGCGGAACGGTGCCTCACCAAGCAAGGAGTGTGGAGGTTTGGTTCCCGAGTAGATGCCAAATTTTCATCACCACCCAGTTAATGGGGTCATAACAGGCTCAACATCATCCCATTATTTGGTTATATGGTTACAAACCATCAGTGTAAATGGTTTCCTGGGTTTGGGAAATCATTAGGCTTGTCACTCTGAGTAACCTGAAGTGGAAAGAATAATGGAAAGTGACAAGAAGGATGAGAAAAAATAGGAAGAAAGGACTGCACACACAGAAAAAGAATGATAGGTGAAAGAAGAAGTAAGCAGCACTACATCAAGTGGGCTGATGATGGGTGCCTCCACGTACCACCTGGAGGGACAGTGAAGAAGAAGAATGAACGAGAGTTGTCTGGGATGGGGAGAAACAAGCCTGATGACAGAAGACTATTCTGGCAGTAATTTGTTGGCCGATACCCTCTCTAGGACTTAAGACGTCTGGCTACAGGTAGACTGGTACACAGGACATTGTATTGGTTAGGGAACTGGTCAATAACTGAAGTTCACTAAAAATTACTTCATTCTGAATGTGCTGAAATAACACAATTCTTCATTTAAAGTTGCTCATGGTTCATTATAAAATTATTTTAAGTTAGAATTCGTTTAAGTTTTTAGACTGGACGATCTCTGTCCAGGCCATTCCACAGGTCTGTGCATCTATATGGAAAACTATATTTCTTGATATCCTTCAGGCAACTTGGCTTTTTCATTTTCATTCGTGACCTCTTGCAACTCTCCCATCCTATGCAAACAGATTCTTTTCATCTTTTCTGTCAATTTTATCTACTCCCATCATGGCCCTGAACACTACAATCACGTCGCCCCTCTCTCTACTTTCATCTAAGGAAGGCAGATGCAGCTTTTCTTGCCTCTCTCTGTACGACAGATCTACCTGGCTAGGGACCATCTTGGCTGCTGTTCGTTGTATTCTTTCGATCTTGTTTACATATGTCTTTTTGTGTGGGAACCACACTACTGTCGCATATTCCAACCTGGGGCGGATCATGGCTCCTATCCTCCTGCAGCATTTTACCGTCTTCCTCGACTTCTCTCCTCAAGATCTTTGCATCATCAGAGAGCAGACTTGCATAACTGTTCATTCCATCTACCACATCGTCTACGTAAATCTGGAACTTTACTGGCGCTAACACCGAGCCCTGTGGGACTCCACTTGTTACCTCCCTCCATCCAGACATCCTGTCCCTTATTACTGTCCTCATTTGTCTGTCTCTCAAGAAGTCTCCCATCCATTCCAGGAGGTTTCCCTTCAGTCCTCCCATGTGCTCCAATTTCCACATTAGTCGCTTGTGGTGTACCTTGTCAAAGGCTTTCCTCATATCTAAACATACACAATCCACCCATCTGTCTCTCTCCTGTAGCACGTCAATCACTCTTGAGTAAAATCTCAACAAGTGTGTGTGTGTGTGAAAGTGTGCATGATAATTCAGGCGTCTCAAAGCTGTTTCACATGAAATTACGTATTGCTTGCACACATCCTAGACGAAGTGAGAACTCACCGTATACCGGTACTTTATTTAGGAACATAGGAAATGGCTGTAGAGATGAATATGATGTGTCGTGGGATCACAGCTATGCCATGACTAATTTGAAGATTTATATCCACATTTCGAAAACTTATGTATTAGGGAGATACACGGTACATATTGCTCACCCTTGTGGAATGGATGTGGAATGGTTGCACTAAACCACCTAGACAAAATTCAGAACAAAAGTGTTAGAATTATTAATAACTCTGCCATTACAAATAAACTACCTTCCCTATAGGCTAGAAGGAATGTTGCCTCCCCTGCATTATTTTACAGACACTTTTATGGCAAATGCTCAGACGAAGTTGTATCCATTATGCCCTCTCCATGCCTTCCCCTATGCTACATGGGCATCTGGTAGCGTTCAGGACTGGAATGTCACACTGCCATATTGCAGAACTCCCGCCTATCAGAAATCTTGTATTCTCCGAACTGCATCTCTTTGGAACTCACTTCCCCAGAGTTGTTTCTTGCCAAACTTCAACCTCCAGCTGTTCAAGTCCAACTGATACAGATTTTTTTCTATGAATAGAAGACACGAGTAATCTGGTGTATGGAGTGAGATGAGTTATATGAGAGGAGCATGTGGAGTCACATGGAGAGACAGACTAACAAATGAGGAAGTGAAGGAGCATTCTGGCGTGGTCGTGGACGTGATAGGAAGCGTTAGGAGAAACACGTTAAGGTGGTTTGGGCATGTGGAGAGGATGGAGAGTGAAAGATTGACGAGGAGAGTGTATGTGAGTGAGGTGGAGGGGGCGA
>JAGKTI010002973.1:43542-61498 GCA_018397915.1 Birgus latro | reverse complement strand
GTGTGTGTGTGTGTGTGTGTGTGTGTGTGTGTGTGTGTGTGTGTGTGAAAGTCAAGGCTTTGCACTTAGATCGTACTAGATTAGCTCCCAAGCTCTCTTTCGGGAAGGTAGAAAGCTGATGATCACAACCATCACGTGATCCTGATTGACCTGGTAAATTACACACACACATATGAGTTGATTGGATGTGTCCTAACCACCTCCTACCGATGGACTTACCTAGAGTAGGTTCAGGAATTTTGTTCGTCCTGTTTCGAATTTTTTGTTCTCTAAAGTGCTGCCTGTCGTAAATGCAAGTGGTCATTATCTATAAACAATTGTATATACAGTGCACTCACTAGTTCCATGAAATATACTTTCATGAATAACAGTTTCACAACAAAAAGGAATGTTCCTCTGCAAAGAGTTGATCTGACTGAGAGTTTCGCAAGCCCCGGGGGTGAATGATCGGACACACACGCATCTCCTCACTCACTTGTTCACGGCCACCGCCACCATGTTTGTGACGTCTTATTCCGCGACACTTTGTATTGTTGTGATCTCACGGTCATGGGACTTTCTCTCTTGAGTCTCTAGTTCACGTGTTGTGTAACGTGTTTCACGATTACACAGTGAGTGACCACAGCACTACGGATTCAAGGAAGGGGAAGGGTAGCCAGGAGTACCTTAAAGGTGTACAAATGAGGAAGTGGTGGTGTGATGGACTCAACAGTGGTGGCAGGGAGCTGTAAGGGAGCAGGTGGTAACTAACCACAACTCCCAGCCTCGGACCTCATCTTTAAGTCTCATCAAGCAGCTCAGCCTATGTGTCAATGTTAGTAAAGTCTTTAGTATTGCAGTTCAGAAATATATGTCTGATTAAATGTAAGTAATTTATAGTAGGGGTATTGTGTCATTAATGGGTAGCTATGGGGGAATGAGGTGGCTGACCCCAGAACAAATTACCACTTATTACATGTAAAGTATACGTACAAATTTCGCAAATTTTAGTTTCGTGACGTGACTGTGGAACCAGTTAGGTGACAAACTAGTGAGTGCAATGTAGATAACTATTCTCACAAATTTGGGGGAACCAGATGACTGCAGCTAAATCAAATATGGCCACCAACAAAAACAAAACTACTGATGACGCTGAGTTTCCTGGCTTTGTGAGACCAGTGTAATGGACATGATCAGAACGTTCATAATGAGATTTAGCAATATATTGTACAAAGAAAAATGAAAAATGGAGTTTCAAGAGAAATGCTGGAAATGAATGAAACGAATATTCAGAGACTGACTGAATCGAAGAAAAAGGACAATGAAGAAATTGAAGAACTGAAGAAAATACCAAACTAAGAAAAAAAACGAGAAAAAAGTACAGTAATTCCTCAATTATCCAACATAATGGAGCCAAAGGCGAATCCGTATAAGGGCAAGGTTCGGATACGGAGCAACAACTGTATCCATACCCCTCCTATACCCAACCCTGAACCCTAACACAATCTATTTGCAAAGAACCCCTCCTAATTTGGGAACTGTTCTGTGGTCTTTTGGCTGTCTTTAGACATCAAAACACACACTGGAATATGCAGTATAATCCTAAACATTATGAAAACAATGCATAAACAATAAAAACTATAAAAAAATCACAGTATTTACCATCTGGTGAACGGCAGACAGGTGTCGTAACCCGCAAGGCTCCAGCAGGTGTTTAGGTATCCCATGTTGTCTAGTGGCTAACACTGTAACTTAGCAAAGATCAAAGAACTCCTCCTCCTCTATCTGCAGAAGCTGCCCGATGAGCCAGGACACGCAGCAAGGTGATGGAGCCCTACCCACCTCAGGAGACTCTGAAGACAGCCGCAACCCCACGTCAAACGGCGACTCAACGGTTATCAATGTGCTCGGTTGTGGATCTGAGAAAGAAGACTGGGGTCGAGAGGGTGGTGGTGGTGGGGAGAAGGGGCTGGCACTCGTGAGGGTGCAGGCTTGAAGGAGTCAATCTTCGTCTGAAGATAGGTGCGGCGATTCTGTTGGAGGATGACAGCGTCCCTAACTGCCTGCAGATCCGAATGAGTGGCACTGATTCCCTTTCGCAATGAGGGTGCTCGGCATATTCGAGCACTTGCTTGATGCTGGCCCATAGCGTGCCAAGACGAGGGAGTGATGGAGTGGCGGGGCGGCCAGAGTTTGGGTCCTCGTCCTTATCACTTTCCTCTGTCGGCTCCACAGAGACAGCGGCGGTGATCTCCTCATCAGACAACGTCTGTTTACCTGCATCGTCATCCAACCAATCCCTCACATCGTGGACGTCCACATCCTTGCCTGCATTTCGTAGCTGAAGGTGGATACTGTCCACGTCAAATCCTTCCAAGTCAGGTGAGGTCTCGCATCCCTGAAGGAGACAAGACCAATCACTTTCCAGGATTCTGATGAAGACTTCCCTCCAGGCACTGACCCAGCTGAACACCAAAGACTTGACGTTGTAACGCTGCAAATTCTCCATGGTCTGCTCCCCACGTAAGTTGATCCTTTCCTTGTCCATAAGCACCACTATCACCTTGTCGAGGAAACCCCGATGGTACAGTCTCTTGGCTGCCACGATAACACCTCGGTCCACTGCTTGAATGAGAACAGTCGTACCAGGTGGCAAAAACATGCACTAATACAGCCCTCATCAGCAACCAAATCTTTCTCTGATGGATGCACAGAAGCAACGTTGGGGATCAGGACAGCCTTCACCTGGTCGAGAGGGATACCAAGTTCCTCCATTTGACAACGGATAATTTCCTTGACAAAGTGTCGGTGGAACCAATCTCTGAAGATCTTTGAGGTAAACCAGGCCTTCACAGAATGGTACAACACAACAGGCAAGCCACCTATTAACCCACAGAGACAATGTGACTGTTTTGCACGTCCAACAATAATGGGTTTGAGGCGGTGCATCCCATTAGAACTGGCACAGCACAACACTGAGACACGATGTTTGGACAACCTCCAACCAGGCACAGTCTTCTCCGTCTTTCTGTCAAGGTGTCGGTGGACAAAGAGCGGTGGAACAGGCCAGTTTCGTAAACATTGTACACCTGACTGAGAGCAAGGCCCTCCTTCTCAATCAGGCGCAGCTCTTTCTGGCGAAATGGCTCAACAACCTCTACTGCAGCATCCAAAGCCTCGCCATGTGCCTTATGACCAATAAGTCCATGCCAAAGTTTGAACCGGGAGAGCCAACCCTCTGATGCCTTGAAGTTGTGCACACTGTGCAGGCATGCAAACTTCTTGGCTGCAGTCTTCATCTCCATCCCACAAACAAGCACGTCATCACCCAGTTGCTGGCAGAACCAAATCAAAGTTGACTGGTCAGTGATAGGGTGGCAGGGCTGGGACATCATCTCCCAGTCGCCTTTTTGAGTGGTATCGCCATAGTCCTGTCTGTACTGGGTCAGCCTGTCCTATGATTTCTTGATATCAAACAAGGTTGAATGGGCAAAGTCATATCTATGGAGAATGCATGAAGTTGGCCAGCCAGCAGCAACCTTGCCCAATATCTCACGCTTCATTCCAGAGTAAACCCTCCTCTTTTGTTTCTCAGGTGGTGGTGGGGCCATTATCACACACACAAGAATACCACAGAGGAAGATCAAGGCCTGCAGAAGGTAGGGCACCCTGACAAATGCAACAATGGAAGCTGCCATTGTTTTACTTCAGCCAAGCGCTTCCACACACAAAGAGACAAAGGAGGGAACTGAGGTGCGCTATCGCTGGGGAGTGTACAGCACTGCCATGTCTCTACCCTTGCTTGCCTATGAGCATACAAGCAATCTGCAGCACACTGACCTACAAGCTCAAGGGTCCTTTTCGCCTACCCAGACAAATGTCGCAACGTGGCAGAAACACTGGGTCCCCGTAAATCATGGGCATATGGAGTGTCCGAGTAATCCGGTCGGGAGTTTCCAACTAATCTGGGTGGCAGGGGGACTTTGACCATTCGGTTGGGAGCCGAGCAGCCATTCTCCCTTGGTTTGTGGGTTACAGTCTGTAATACACACGCGTTGCTGATGTGTAACTGGTGATCGGGGGGGACTTTGACCATTTGGTAGGAAGCTGGACAGCCTCGTTTGCTCTGCTTGTGGGTTACACTCTATTAATCGTGAGTGGATGGAGAGGCTGGTGAACCACCCAACAGACTTTTTTGACTTTGTAGGCTGGCCGGCTGCCAATCCCGAAACTTTTATGTCCCGTTACGGACAAATAAAGCTGGATACGGTCCTAATAGGGCCAAGGCCTAGAGTCCGTATATGGAGCATGACCAGATATGGAATATCCAGATAATTTAGTGATTACTGTAATAATAAGATGGAAAAGGTGAGTAATGTCCTGGAAGAACAGAGGACAAGATGGGCACATCTGCAGGAGAAACATAATGAAGTGGTTAGTTTAAAGGAAATTATTCAGGAACAAAGGGAAGAAAACTAGAAAACAATGGAAGAAAATGTAAAGAAGATATTGAAAAAGAAAGAGAAAATAGGGAGAGAAACTGTAAAATGAAATTTATGTGCTGTGATACTGTATCTGGAGACAAGGAGGAGGAGATGAAGGACTGGCCAGTGAGAACAGAGGGAGCCTTGAACCGTGTGAAAGAAATATTGGGCAAGGTCGATCCAGAAGGAGGGAAGTGGGCAAAAGAAACTGAGGAAGTATGAAGAATAAGGCCATAAAAGAAGGGAGACGCAAGACCAATGCGAATTAAGTTTGCAACTGAACGTGCAACAAATGAATTTCTCAGTGTTATGGAAATTGTGCAGGGAGCCAGGTTTTGAAAACATCACTATAAGAAAAGACCTAAATGAGGAAGAGAGAGAAGTTCCGAAGTCACTGAAAAAGCAAGTGAAAGAAAAAAATGACGGGGGATCACAGAATGAGCGTAAGAATTTTTTCTGGTGAGTGATGGACATGAAAATCAGGAAGTGGTATGGCAAGAACTATAAGTGATGGAAAAGAGGGGGATGGAAATGAACACAAGCAAAAGAAGGATGAATAAAGAAAAGTCTGTACAGAAAAATTTAAAGATCATGTATAGTAATATCGATGGATTAACATCTAAGAGAGGGGAACTAGATTATACTGTACAAAGAAAAAGAAAACAGAAGTTATTTGCTTGGTAGAAACCAAATTGCCCAGGGATGTCACTACTAAATTATTTGGATGGAAGGAATATAATGTGTGAAGAAAGGACTGAGAGGGAAAGTTTGGGGAAAGAGTAATGATTTTAACTCATACAGATTTATAAACAAAATGGATAAAACTTGAAAACACCACGGCAGAAATTTTGGGGTTGGAAATAGAAGACAACTATGGAGATAAAACAGATGTACAGTAATAGCATTCTATATGCCCCCTCAAACTAGGACATGGAAAAAAGATTATGAAAAGCTGAGAAGAGAAACTATTGTACAGATAATGATGCCAACTGAACAATGGGACAGAATAATAATCATATGGGATCTTAACTGTAGAAAAAATGATAGGGAAAATGTGGATGCTGGGAGCAACGAAGAATCGCGAGGCAGTAAATAGATGGAAATGGTGATGGAAAATATATTACCTCAATTAATTAAAGACAATACAAGAACTAGACAAGAAGCCTCGGACCAGGACTGATCAAAAGTTGACGATAAAGGACCGGACAAAGGACTTGGTAAGGATTGCGACTTGGAATGTAAGGGGTATGAATGATGAGGTGAAAGAGAGATCGTACAGGTGCTTGAGAGTGCGAAAGTGGATATATGTGGAATAACTGAAACTAAATGGCGAGGTGAGAGTGTGAGAGAATGGGAGTATGGATGGGGAATATGCGCGGGAGTAGGTGAGAATAAGAGGCCAAAAGAAGGAGTGTGTATTGCTGTGAGCAACAGATGGAAAGAGAATGTAAGAGAGTATGGATCAGTTGGGTCAAGGATTGTGTGGGTAAGAGAGAAAGTTGGACTACAAATGTGGGCGACTGTGTGCATGTATGTGCCAACACAAGATTGTATAAGTAGAGTGAGAGAAGAGTTCTGGACAAATGTGGAAGCCTGCTTGGAAAAGTTTGAAAGGAATGAGAGAGTGCTTCTGATTGGAGATATGAATGGAAAAGAGGGGAATGAGATGGTGGATGGAGTGGTTGGTGAGTGGGGTGTGCCTCCAGAGGTGGATGAGAATGGCAGTGCTTTAGTGGACATTTGTGCCATGAGGGGGTTTGTGTTAGCTAATACCCTCTTCAGGCACAAAATGATCCATAGGTATACATGGCGAGTGTTGAGAAGGGTGGATGGTGAACTGAATGAACGGAAGGCAATAATTGACTATGTGTGTGTGGATGAAAGGAAGAGAAGATGTGTAATGGATGCAAGAGTATATAGAGGTTGGGGGAGTGGACTTTCTGACCACCACTTGGTGGTGGCCAGAATCAGAATCCAAACAAGATGGAGGAAGAGAAGAAGGGAAGGACAGGCGGAAGTAGTTCTTACAAGGAGGGTAGAAAAGTTACAAGAGGATGGAATAAAGGCTGAATATAAAAAGGAAGAGGAGGAGCAATTGGGTAAATATAGATTGGAGCAGATAGGGGATGTGGAAGGTGTGTGCAAGATATTCACAGAAGATATCTGTGCAGCATGTGAGATGGTGTGTGGGGTGAAGAGAAGAGGAAAGGGGGTTCAGGGAAGACGGAAGAGATGAGAGAGGCTGTGGCACAAAAGAAGAAAGCATATAATAAGTGGATGAAGAACAGGGGTGTCGAAGAAGCTGAGAGGTAGACGAGAAAGTTATATGTAGAGAGGAGGAGAGAGGTGAAAAGATTAGTAAGAGAGAGTAAGAAGAGAGTGGATGAGGAATTTGGAAGGAATTTGGGTGCAAAGTGGAGGGAATGTAAGAAGTGTTCTGGAAAGAGGTAAAGAGAGCTAGGCAGGGTGCCAACGAAGTTAGTGGGGGTGTGAAAGATAAAAATGGTAGATTACTAGTGGAGAAGGGAGAAAAAGTGAACAGATGGAGAGAACACTTTAACGAACTGTTGAACATAGAGAATGAAAGTAATGCAAGTATAAGTGGCTGGGGAATGGCAGGGAGAAGGAGGGTTGTGAGAAGAGAGGAAGAAATCACCAGGATGGAAAAGGTGGAAGCAATGAAGAAAGTTAAAATGGGGAAAGCCCCAGGAATTGATGGAGTGTGTGGTGAAATGCTGAAGCATGGGGGATAGAAAGTAATAGAATGGATGTGGAAGGTGTGCAGATTGGCCTGGGAGGAAGGTAGAGTCCCGGAGGATTGGAAGTCAGGTATAACTATTCCTCTGTACAAAGGAAAAGGGGAAAAAGAAGTGTGTGGTAATCATAGGGGCATTTGCCTTCTTAGTGTAACAGGAAAAGTATATGGTAGGATACTTATTGACAGAGTTAGGGAAATAACAGAGGAATTAGTTGGAGAAGAACAGGGAGGTTTTAGGAAGGGAAGAGGTTGTATAGACCAGATATTCATTCTTCGATCTTTAGTGGAAAAGTTTCTAGAGAAGGGCATGAAGTTGTATGCAGCCTTCATGGATCTGGAGAAAGCATATGACAGGGTGGGTAGACAAGGATTGTGGAAAGTATTAAGAATATATGGAGTGGATGGGACGTTGCTGAAGGCAGTGAAGAGTATGTATGAGGGTGCTAAGGCTGCAGTGCGTGTCGATGGCAATCTGAGTGAATCTTTCCATTAGAAGGTTGGACTGAAACAAGGATGTGTCATGTCACCATGGCTGTTCAATCTGTACATGGATGGGGTTATAAAAGAGATACAAGGTTGGGCAGTGGATGCTGGAGCAGCCCTAGTGAGAGAGGGCAGTGTTTGGAAACTCCGTGTACTGTTGTTTGCAGATGATACTGTGTTGTTGAGTGAAGATGAAGGGGAGCTGCAAAGCTTGGTAATTGAGTTTGGGAAAGTGTGTAAGAAACGGAAGCTAAAGGTGAATGTAGGGAAGAGTAAAGTGATGGTCTTCGAGAGAAGTGAAGCCAGTGAATGTACAGTGAGATTGGATCGGGAGGATATGGAGAATGTGAGTGCATTTAAGTACTTGGGTAGTGTGATGACCAAGGATGGAAGTCTGGAGGGTGAAGTGATTGAAAGGGTGCAGCAGGGAAGGAAGGTTGCTGGTTCATTGAAAGGTGATAAGAAACAGGGAAGTGAGCATGGAAGTGAAAAAGTTCTTACATGACAGTATTGTGATACCAACTCTAACATATGGAAGTGAAGCTTGGACCCTGTTGGAAGGACAGAAGTCAAGAGTGAAAGCAGTGGAAATGAGTTATTTGAGAGGAGCATGTGGAGTCACATGGAGAGACAAACAAATGAGGAAGTGAGGGAGCATTGTGGTGTGGATGTAGATGTGATAGGAAGCATTAGAAGAAACACGTTAAGGTGGTTTGGGCATGTGGAGAGAATGCAGAGTGAAAGACTGATGAGGAAAGTGTATGTGAGTGAGGTAGAGGGGGGGAGGGGGGGGAGGCCGAGGATGAGATGCAGGGATGGAGTGGAGGTACATGAGAGAAGGGGGTGTGAGTTGGGGGCAGGGTAGTGAAATGGCGGGGGACAGAGCGACGTGGAGGCGATTTGTTTGTGGCCACCCCGTGCGGGATTGAGGCGTCTGGCAATAGATAGATAGATAGATAGACAAGAACTAGAGGAGATGATTAACCATCAAGGCTGGACCTGGTATTCACGAAGAACCCAAACGATGTGAAGAATACAGTACTGTATAACTTATCAATGCCCCCTAGGTAAAAGTGGTGATCTTGTTATTGAGATGGAAGTGATGGAGGTAAGGGTAGGTGAAAAAGACGAAAAACACAGAGAAAATAGAGATGATTATGGAAAAGATTTTGCTTCCCTAAGAAACCATTTCCAAAATGTAGACTGGAGTGAAATGGATGCAGTCAAAAATGCTGATAAGAAGTATGAGTTTCTGATGGAAGTGTACAAAACAGGAATTAGTAAATACCTATCAAATGCTCCACAGCAATGGAAAAGAAGAAAGAATGGTTCAACAACAGGTGCAAAAAGGCAATTGAGGCAAGAAACAGAGCATGGAATAAGGTGAGAAGAAGGTATCATGAAATGGCTTGGGAGGAATGCAAGGTTAAAATAGATATGTACAGAAATGGAGAGAGGAAGAAAGGAAGTATGAAAAAGATATTGCAACTAAATGTAAAAAGGAACCTATCCTCTTTTACGGGTCTGTCAATGGTAAAATGAAAATTAAGAACAGCATTGCACAAATGAGAAATGGAAATGAAACTTAAGAAAGAGAAGAAGATTTGTGTGAAATAATGAACAAGCTGCAGTCAGTTTATGTACTGGAAGAGGAATTTAATGAACCTGAAACAGAAACCAGGATCACGAGAACAGTGGAAATTACAGTTGACAAGAATGAGATGCTGCAGATGATGAGGGACTTGGATGTGAGGAAAGCAATGGGACCTGATAATGTGGCTAGATGGATCCTGAAAGAATGTGCTGATCAAATAGTGTGGCCTGTTTATGTCATTATAAGAAGCTCTCTGGAAAATAGGCAGGCACCTAAAGACTGGAAGAGCATATACTGCACCAATCTTCAAGGGGGAAGATAAGGAAGATCCGCCCAACTATACTCATAGACCTGCATCACTTACTAGTGTTGTTTGTAAAATTTGTAAGAAAATTATCAGAAAAAGATGGATTAGGTATTTAGAAGAAAATGAAGTGATAACACCAAGACAATTTGGTTTTAGGGAAGGAAGATTTTGTGGTACCAATCTACAGTACTAAGTTTCTATAGTTAGGTGACAGATGTCATACAAGAGAGAGAGGGGTGGGAAGATTGTGTCTAGACATCAGGAAGGCATCTGACAGGGCACCCTATAAGAGACTGCTGTGGAAGTTGAAGACCTATGGAGGAGTGCATGGGAAACTATTAAAGTCTATCTATCTATCTATAGCCTGATGCCCTACTCCCACAAAGGGTGGCTGCAGACAAAATGCCTCCAAGTCACTCTGTCACCCACCATTTGGCTGCCCTCCCCCAACTCACTCCTCTCTCCCTCATATACCTCTCAACTCCATCCCTCCACCTCATCCTCGGTCTCCCCCTCCCTCCACTTCACCTACATACACCTTCTCAGTCAGTCTTTCATTCTCCATTTTCTCATGTCCAAACCAACTCAGTGTATTTCTCCTAATTTTCCCAATCACATCCACATCCACCCCACAACTTTCTTTCACTTCTTCATTTGTCAACCTGTCCCTCCATGTCACTCCACATGCTCCTCTCACGTAACTCACTTCCACTGCTCTCACTCTTGACTTGTTCCTCTCTAGCAAGGTCCATGCCTCGCTTCCATATGTCAGGGTAGGGATCACAATGCTATCATGCAGTGCTTCTTAACTTCCATACTCACATCCCTATTTCTCATCACCAGTTTCAGTGAACCAACAACCTTCCTTCCCCACTGCACCCTTTCAAGCACTTCATCCCCCAAACTTCCATCCTTACTCATCACACAACCCAAGTACTTGAATGAACTCACATTCTCCATATCCTCTCCATCCAACCTCACTGTGCATTCTGTGAGTTCATTCCTCTCAAACACCATAACTTTACTCTTGTTTACATTAACTTTCAGATTCCTCTTCTTACACACCATCCCAAATTCATTCACCAAACCTTGCAACTCCCATTCATCTTCACTCAACAATACTGTATCATCAGCAAACAACAACACAGGAATCTTCCACACTTCACCCTCATTCATTAGAGCCACCCCCACATCCACTGCCCTACCTTGCACCTCCTTTACAACCCCATCCATGAATATATTAAGCAGCCATGGAGACATCACACATCCCTGTTTCAGTCCCACATTTAGATCAAAGAACTCACTCAGCTCACCATCCACTCGCACCACAGCCCTAGCTCCCTCGTACACACTCCTCACAGCACTCAATAATTTCCCATCCACTCCATATATTCTTAATACCTTCCACATACCTTGCCTATCTACTCTGTCATATGCTTTCTCCATGTCCATGAAGGCAGCATTCACCTTTTTTCCCTTCTCTAGATACTTCTCCACCAAACATCTTAGAATAAATGTCTGATCGACACATCCTTTTCCCTTCCTAAATCCCCCTTGTTCTTCTCCAACTAGCACTTCATTTATATGCTTAACCCTATCAATGAGTATTCTACCATATATTTTTCCAACACTAAGAAGGAAATACCCATATTGTTACCATATACTTCTCTCTCCCCTTTTCCTTTGTATAAATCATACCCAATTTCCAGGCCTTTGGAGCCCTTCTCTCTTCCCAAGCCAATCTACACAACTTCTATATCCACTCCACAACAATCTCCCCCCCCATACTTCAGCATTTAACCACACACTTCATCAATTCCTGGGCTCTTTCCCATCTTGATCTTCTTCATTGCTTCAACTACTTCTGCCCTACTGATCTCTTCCTCGCTCCTCTCATTTCTTCTCCCAGCCATTCCCCAACCACTTATACTCGCACTGCTCTCACTCTCTACATTCAACAAATCCTCAAAGTGCTCCTTCCATCTCCTCATTTTCTCTCTCTTCTCCACCAACAATCTATTATTCCCATCTTTCACTCCCCTACTATTTCCCCTTTCACACTGTCTTACCTTCTTCACCTCCTTCCAAAACAATTTCTTACTCTCTCTCCATTCCACATTCAGATTCCTCCCAAACTCTTCATCCAGTCTCTTCTTACTTTCTGTCACCAATCTCTTCACCTCCCTTCTCCAGCTCACATATACCTCTCTCTTCTCTCTCTCATCTTCGCCCCTACCTATAATCGCTAGCCAGTCACTACATGCCTTCTTTTGTTCCACAGCTCGTTTCACCTCATCATTCCACCATGCTATCCCTTGCACACCCCTGCATCTCCTCACGCCACAAACCACCTCGCATGCTGCGTCTATCTCTTCTGTGAATATCCTGCAACTTTTTCCACCCCTTCCATCTGCTCTAACTCATACCTTCCCAATTTTTCTACCATTATGCTCTTATACTCTGCCCTTTTCTCAATCTCTTGCAACTTCTCCACTCTTTTCACAGAAGCTGTTTCCTCCTGTCTTCCCCTTAGCCTCTTCATCCATTTCCTTTGCAGCCTTCCTTACCTTGACCATCACTACTGTAAGTGATGGTCCGAGATTCCATTCCCCCACCCTCCCCACACTCTCGCATCCAACACTTCTCTTATCATTCGCTCACCCACACACACATAATCTATCATTGCCTTTCATTCAACAAATTCACCATCCATCCTCCTCATAACCCTCCATGTATACCTGTGGATCATATTATGCTGGAAGAAGGTGCTGGCTATTACCAACCCCTTACTAGCACAGATGTCCACCAAAGCACTACCATTCCCATCTACTTCAGCTGGCACACCCCACTGACCAACCACTCCATCCTCTCGTACAATCCCAACTTTGCTATTCATGTCTCGAATCAAAAACACTCTCTCGCTCCTCTCAAACTTGTCCATACATATTTCTGCACTCACCCAAAACTCATCTTTCACTCTTGCCACTAGGTCTTCTGTCAGCGCATAAGCACATACAATCTCCTAAGCTTGTATACCTCCTTTCATCCTCACCCATACAATCCTTGCACCCACTGTTCCATACTCTCTTATCTTCTCCTTCCACTTCTTGCTTATCATCAGATATACTCCCTCTCTTGCCCTCTCATTCTCATTAACTCCCACACATATTCCTAAACCATATTCCCATTCCTTCACCCTTTCACCTTTCCATTTAGTTTCAGTTAATCCACATACATCCACTCTTGCATCCTCAAGCACCTGAACAATCTCTCTCTCTCTTTCACTTCATCATTCACTCCTCTCACATTCCACATTCCCATCCTTAGAATGTCCTTTGTCCGTTCCTTGGTCGTCACCGACCAAGTGGATTAAAATGGATTAAAGTGGAAGATTATCTAGTAGGATGGCAGATGAGAACAGTTATAAGAGATAAGGTTTCACAATGGAAAGATGTGACTAGTAAAGTGCACCAGGGCTCTGTCTTGGCTCCAATAATGTTTCTGATATATATAAATGATTTGCCAGATGGTTTGAATAGTTACATAAGTACTGGTTTGTTTGCAGATGATGCTAAAATCATGAAACATATTAAATGTACAGACAGTTGAAAGGAGCTGCAAGATGACTTGAACAAACTCCACAACTGGAGCCAGACTTAGAAAATGGAGTTCAGTGCCAAGAAGTGTCATGTGTTACAAAGGGAAGCAAGTGAAAAAAAAACAAAAACAGACCAGATATACAAAATGGGCATTAGCAAAAGAAACAAAGAGAAGAACCTGGGAGTGATCATACAAGATGACCTGTCACCAGGAAAGCATCTAAACAGAATCGCTGGAGACATATACGGATTACTGACCAACATGAAAGTGGCTTTTAATTATATGGATAAGGAAATGCTGAGACAGTTCACAGTGTCAATGATAAGACCAAAACTAGAATATGCAGCTAAGATATGGTCACCTCCTCTGAAAAAGCATATTGATAAACTGAAGAATGTCAACAGGTGGTTATGAGGATGATACCATGCTTAAGGGAAATGAGCTATGAAGAGAGACTGGAAAAACTGAAGTTATCAATATTGCGTAAAAAGGGAATGAGGAGATTTGATTGCAATGTTTAGAAATGTAAGAGGTCTGGAAAAGGTGGAGAGAGAGAATCTTTCTGTATTGGACGATGGAAGAACAAGAGGTCATGAATTTAAATTGAGGACGAGCAGGTGCCTTAAAGGTCTTAAAAGGTTCAGTTTCCCAAACAGAAGTACTGTATAAGTATGTGGAATGACTTAGACAAGGAGGTAGTGAAAGCAAAAAGCATCTGCATAAAAGTAGATATGGAGACAGAACAACACAAGCTTAGCTCAATTCCTGTATACTACAATTAGGTAAATACACACACACACACACACACACACACACACACAAACAAACATCTACGTGAACATGCATTCAAGCTGAATCAGCAGTGAAAAGGAGACCAACCTATTGTGATTATGTGGTTGAGAGCGTGAATGGTGGTCCTGTTGGATATTAGTAAAAAAAAAAAAAAAACGCTGGTTTCGGCCATAAAATACAAGATATAGCAAAAAAAAAGTCTCCATGTGTTTGAATCATGGCAGAGAGAGACGGAAGATTGTTTACAACTGGCGAGGGAAAATTTGAGGGATTCACCAATGTTGATGTAAATAACAGAAGTGATAAGCTGAACCAAACAAGAATAGCAGGAGTAGAGAAAATGGCAGAGAGGAATGTCCAGGAGTTAAAAAAGGTATGGGAAGTAATTAGACAGCTGCAGGAACGGACCTTAGAGCAAGAGAGAGAGAGAGAGAGATCAAAGTCCTACAGAATAAACTAGAAAAAGTTTGCACACGTAGTGATGAACAAGAAAAAGAAGTCACAGAATTGAAGGTTAGTAACGAATCTGCATCAAATGAAATAGAACAGCTCAAGAGGGAGAATTAGAGGCTGGAAGAAGAAAGGGACAGAATGAAAAGTAAACTAGATAAGTACGAATCAAAATCGAGGATGCATGATGAGCATATTAAGGAAATCAAGGAGCAACATAAGGGGTGGAAGAAAATACAGGAGGAAGGAAATGTAAATCTGAAGATCATAGAACAACAAAGCAAGGAAAAAGTGGAGAAGGAAGTGGTTAGGGTACTAAGAAGTAGAGAATCTTTGGTCAGGGATGTAGCAGACAAGAAAAAATGTTTGATAACCTCAGGAATAAAAGAAAAACGTATGACAGTAAGATCCGAAAGAGAGAGAGAAGAACTGAGCAAGGCTAAAGAAATAATATCAGTGGTTATGGAGGGTAACAATGAAGCCCAAGAAGAAAATGAACAAGTGTTTAGGTTAGGAAGAAACGAGGAAGGTGGGGAAAGGCCACTGAAAGTAAAGTTTCAGTCCCAGGTAATGGTGAATGAAATTATAAATAGAACGTGGAAACTGTCAGTGAGAGAGGGGTTTAAAAATGTTTGGATAAGAAGGGATGCAAATGAAGAAGAAAGAGCTAAATTAAAGGAGTTAGTAAAGGAAGCAAAGATAAAAAACAAACAGCGAACGGAGGAAGAGAATACAGTGTTTTATTGGAGAGTTATCGATCAGAAATTGAGAAAGTGGTACCGACAGAGGGAAGGAGAGAAGAGAGTATAAAAAACGATGAAAAAAGTTTGAAAGTGGCGTAAACAAACATTGATGGACTACTATCGGCAAGATTAGAAATCAATGATTTTCTGAGGGTACATGAACCTGATGTTATGTGCTTTGTAGAGACTAAATTGAAAGAAGATATTGACATTCATATGGGAGATGGGAGATACAAATTATGAAGAGGAGACAGAAAAGAAAAAATGGGAGGAGGAGTAATGATAGCAGTGAAGGACAATATAAATGTAGATACAGTGGAAATGGCAGAGGGCAGGGCCGAAGCGATAAATATGAAATTAGAAACGGGAGAATGGTAAAAGAGATACGGCAATGGTATATGTTCCCCCTAAGAAGAGAGCATGGAATGACAATGAATACCAGGAGATGTTGTCAGACATGGTTAGTTATCTACAGAAAGTGATCGAGAAAAGCAACAATATAATCCTAAAGGGTGACTTTAATTGTAAAGAGG
The DNA here is from genome assembly GCA_018397915.1 of Birgus latro. NCBI lineage: Eukaryota > Metazoa > Arthropoda > Malacostraca > Decapoda > Coenobitidae > Birgus > Birgus latro. The sequence goes on along the minus strand of JAGKTI010002973.1, from coordinate 45,775 downwards.
TGAACTGGGAGAAATGGGACTCAGAAGGCAGTGAAGATTCGTGGGGCACTAAATTGTTAAATGTGGCAATGAATAATGTAATGACACAGTGGGTCAAAGAAGAGACACGATTCAGAGGTGATGACATACCAGCAAGATTAGATCTGCTACTATCCAAAGAACCTGATGTAATTGAATCTTTAAATTATCTGTGTCCTATAGGAAAAAGTGATCATATGGTCACTGAGTTCCAGATGATAACAGGGAACGTGGTGCCAAGAGATGAGCTTTATAGGCAAGGATGATACAACTTTGGGAAATCAAACTTTGCAGAATTGAGTAAATTTTTTGAAAATGCAGACTGGAAAAAATTCAGAGAAACAAGAGAGATACAGAGGAAGTGGGATATCTCTTAGACCTCTACAATTTGGGAGTGGAAAAATATGTGCCAAGAGCAAGTGAGAAAGAATACAGGAAAAAGGAGTGGTTTAACAGAAGGTGTATGATAGCGAAAAAAGAGAGGGACATGGCATGGAACAAATGGAGAAAGAGAGGTAATAACAGAGCAAAGGAAGAATATAAAAGGACTAGAAATGAATATACAAGAATACGTAGAAAGGAAGCAAAGGGTATAATTGACAAATGTAAGGTTGAACCCAAACTGTTTTATAGATTTGTTAATGGCAAACTGAAGCAAGGGGAAGGAATCACCAAACTGAAAGTAGAAGAAGAGGTCTACAAGGATGCAGTAATGCAAGCTGAAATAATGAACAAATTTTTCCAATCGGTTTTCACTAAGGAAAGGGAGTTTGTGGAGGGAGAGGGAGTGATTAGAAATGTAGTGATAAAAGATATAAAAGTGGAAGTGCAGGAAGTGTATAAATTACTGGGAACTCAAGATGTAAGGAAAGCCCCAGGACCAGATGGAATCTCTAATTGGGTATTGAAGGAATGCAGAGAACAACTGGCGGATAAGATTCACAATTTAATTGTGTGCTCCTTGGAAGAGGGGAAAGTGCCTCGAGAATGGAAGAGGGCAAATGTGGTACCAAACTATAAGGAAGGAAACAAGGAAGAACCCCTGAATTATAGACCAGTGTCCCTAACCAGCATGGTTGCAAAACTGTGCAAGAAGACTCTGAAAGATAGGTGGATAAAATAACTGGAAGAGATGAATATTTTGACTGAAAGTCAATTTGGATTCAGAAGTGGAAGGTCATGTGTTTCCAGCTTGTTGAGCTTTTACTCAAGGGCGATTGACATGCTACAGGAGAGAGACAGTTGGGTGGATTGTGTGTACTTAGATCTGGAGAAGGCCTTCGACAAGGTACCCCACAAGAGACTAATATGGAAATTAGAACATATTAGAGGACTGAAGGGAAGCCTCCTGGAATGGATGAGAGACTTTTTGAGTGACAGACAAATGAGAACAGTAATAAAGGACAGGACATCTGGATGGAGGGAAGTAACAAGTGGTGTCCCACAGGGCTCGGTGTTGGCACCAGTAATGTTCCTGATTTACGTAAATAATATGGTAGATGGAGTGAACAGTTACACAAGCCTGTTTGCTGATGATGCAAAGATCTTGAGAAAGGTAGAGGATGAAGAGGACTGTAAAATGCTACAGGAGGATCTGGATAGGATACATGATTGGAGCCAGATGTGGGAAATGAAATTCAATGCAAAAAAATGTAAAATATTGGAAATGGGTAAAAGTACCAAGAGGCCATCACTGAATTATTTGATGGGTAATGAACCAATTAGAAAAGCGAGAGAAGAGAAAGATTTGGGAGTGCTGGTCCAGGATAGTTTGTCACCTGAAAAGCACATAAATAAGATAGTTAGAGAGGCATATAAACTCTTGACCAATATAAGAGTGGCATTTCATTACATGGATGAGGAGATGATGAAAAAATTGATAGTGGCCATGATCTGCCCCAGGTTGGAATATGCAGCAGTAGTGTGGTCCCCACACAAAAAGAAAGATATAACCAAGATTGAGAGAATACAAAGAACAGCAACCAAGATGGTCCCCAGTCTGGCAGATTTGTCATACAGAGAGGCTGGAAAGGCTGGATTTACCTTTCTTAGAGGAAAGGAGAGAGAGGGGCGACATGAATGCAGTGTTCAGGACCATGATAGGAGTGGATAAAATTGACAGAGAAAATCTCTTTGTGTAGGATGAGAGGGTAACACAAGGACATGGTATGAAACTAAAGAAGCCAAGCTGCTTGAAGGACATCAAGAAATATAG
>JAGKTI010002973.1:14386-28585 GCA_018397915.1 Birgus latro | reverse complement strand
CTACGACGGGCACGTAGTACCTGTCTAGCAACAAACTCTCATCCCTTTTCTGTCCAACTCTTTAATGCAAGAGTTAACCTTTACTCCCAGTCTTTTATTTATACAACTGGTCAACTCTGGAACTGTCTTCCTCTGTCTGTATTTCCTACTTCCTATGATCTCCAGTCTTTCAAATGCAGTGTGTCCAGGCATCTCGAATTGAACGGTTCTTGAATTTGGCTCTCTTTTGTACTGTTTTTGCTTTTTCTTGGAAGGAACAGTATGCAGGCCCATGGCCTTTGGTTCCTTCTTCCATGCATAAAAAAAAAAAAAATAAAAAAATTTACACTGATCACTAAAGATCGGTTAACAAAAAACTGAAAATAAGGATTTTGACAAAAATTATCATGAACTTAGAAAAGAAGAATCAACTATGGGGAAGAGGAGGAAAAAGGTTGAAGAGACTTGAAAAATACTAGGAATGAAACTTTATGACTGCCTGCCAACAAGCGAAAATACATTTTGAAAAACTGATAAATGGAAGGGTGCAAGTACACGTATACGCCAGTTTAACGATGCAATTGGTTAGGTAAAAACCCATCGTTAGGTGGGGTATTGTATGCTGGGGTAGATTTAACATGTAATGTACAGTCAAACCTCACTAGAACGGACTAACTGGGGATCAAGCCATTCCGAAAAAATGCGAAACTCAAAAAAAAGCAACATATGGACTTCCCCCCGCTATTTTCATGCATGAAAAATGTTATGACCACAATCCTTCTTCACCCCACCAGTTCCTTCTAACTAGGGGAAAAATCCCATTTGCCTCTTAATGTTTCTCAAATGGCTCTATACAGTAAACAATTAACTGCATAACACAGAATAATTTTAGTAAGGTTTAGACTCGAAAAAGGCCATATGTAACACACACAGGAAGATCCATCCTGTTTCACCACACCAGTTCCTTTTAGCTCGTGGCAATATCCCTTTTTCTTCTTGGCTTTTCTAAAATGCCACTAAAAATAATTTGTTGCATAACACAATATAATTTTAGCAAGGTTCAGACTCAACAAAGGTCATATGTAACACACAAAAGAAGATATTTTCATTCATGAAAAGCATCATGGCTACCATCCAGCTTCACTCCCACTACTTCCTTCTAACTCAGGGCAATATCCCATTTGCCTCATAACTTTTCTCAAATGCCACTATAAATAATTTACTGAATAACACAGTAAAATTTAAGCAAGACTTGGAAACAATAAAACTCATAAAAAAAATATATTTTCTTCCGTAACCATTCCAACTCATGTGGCTCACCCTACTTTACCCCCCCACCTTGCTGAATGTTTATCATCATTCAACACCTAGTGAAGGATCCGTCAAAGCAAATCCTTTAAAAACATTACCCATTATCTTCCGGGTCATCGTCAAGGAACAGTAAATTATGATTTATCCTCCTGATTGTCTTAACTGGCAGGAGATAACTTGTGGATGGGAACAGGAGGTGTAGCTTGTACAGTTACCTCCACTTCTAACCAGTACAGTGAGTGGTGTGTTTGGTGAAATATGGCACCACTGTGTTTGTTTACATCGTAGTACAGTAGAGTCGCGATTTAAGACCAAACGAAACAAAGATCTTATAATAACACGAGCATTTAATTTCTCCCATAATTACGTAATAGCACGGTAATACCACTCAATTATGCAAGAAACTGTGTGAAATGGGTGCGTTTAGATAATGGATTCCCAGATGACTGCATTTGTTTACAACTCTTGTGTTATGTTTTTGACGGTCACTGATTGTTTCCTCAACCCGACACTATCCACGTGACCCATGTCCCATACCACCTGCCAGCCAACAGCCTGCCTCAGTGACCTGTGGATCGTCACTGTGATGAGAAGCGTTTATTTGCTTATTTCCTTGCTCCTCACTTCCTCTCAGAACTCTGAGCATATGGTTCCAAATTCTTAGCACCCTGAGTGCTATGAACACAAGAAAAGCATTTATTCCAAAGGAAAATGTAAAGTTGCTGGACGAAGTGGCATCTGATGTGGAAGCTATGCAAACGATCAGAGAGATGCAATGAGATGGGTGTGTTTACGATGTGGATAGTTTCATTGTTGGGGGGGGGGGAGTTAATGATGACGGAGTAGTAAAATTCATGTTTTTGCCTTTGGTGCAACAAGTGTAAAAAAAAAAGAGAGAGAGAAAAAGGGGTTGTGCTCGATCTTTATGAAATCAGTCTGTGGTAAAGAAAATTCGGATCTTACGATACGTGAAGACACTATGTACTGACATAAATACTGTAGTTAGGTAAGATAATTATTTGAGTTCTTGTGAATTATGCTGTCATACAAATTATACTACTTAGACGACTTGTTTATTTTTCAAGATTACTGCATTTATGTGTATCTGAGAAAGGGGGATACGCAATCACTATCACTCTATGCCGACGACTTCCTTATAGCTTTTTTTTTTCTTTATTATTGATGACTAATGGCTTTCAGAAACTTTCACGCTGCATTTTTTTTTTCTTTAACCCGTAAACCACAGGGTTGTGGGAGGCGGTCCTGGTACTTCCCACAGGGGGTAATTCGCGCTCCAACTGACTTTCTTAAAATATTTGCCAAAAATCGGTTATTTGTCCTAGAATATTATAATTACATATGCATATGGCACATACCTTCTGCTCTCTCCTGGGATTTTTTTTTTTTTTTTAGCACTCGTCGACTACCGTAGGACTTGTGGAGAATTCTGAAGTTGGTTAACGAAGTCTCCAATTTAAACTTTCTCACTGCCAGTAATATGAATACCAATGTCTAATGTTATCACTACAAACACAATTCAGTTATTTACAAGTAGCCATGCTCCCACAAAAAAACAGTGAAAGCAATTGAAAATGAGAGCATCGCAATCGCGCTAGTTCGCAGCTCGTATTCGGTTATTTCTTATTACATACACACTCACACTTTACATTCCTATTACTTTATTACATTTCTATATATCTACAGTCATTTACCGCTTCCCACATGATGTTTTGTTGGGGTAAAGGTCACAGGGCAATTTGAAATGGCCACCAAAGCGGCAGAAATGGAGGGGCGTGACAGCGACATGATTACACCTTCAAGGACAACATTCAACTGATTTAGGTACTGTACGTTTCTGGGTATAAAAGGGTTCAAAATCAGCTGCTAATGTATATGCTATGAAATAAGTCGTTGGAAATATTGACAATAGTCGTTGGAAATATTGACAATACATACTAAATTAGGTTTGTCTAGGTGAATATAAATATCACTCAGGCATTTCCCCAAATTTTTTATTTTTATTTATATCTTGAAAGCCCAGCCTAATTAAAAACAACAGAGAAGCACCCAAATGACAGCCCGTGGCTCGAGCCATTACCACCAAGCGTCACGAAAGTGACGGCCCGCGGTTAAGTGGTTAATGAGCGCCGAAAGTGACTCGTGACGAAATTATGTGTGATGCTGGGTGGCTAGTACTCACACGTTGTTTAGGTCAAGTTCTTGCTTGATTTGTATTGAGGACTTTCAAGAGCAAAAGTGGTACTCCTTGGTTATTAAAATTTTAATGGGGAGTATTAGGGGGCAAAACGAATCGGTTAGGTTAGGTTAGAATGCAGTAGCTATGTACTGCTGTGTCCAGTAGTGAGGTCGTATGTAAACACACTGTCTTCGGTGTCTTAAGGAAGACGTATTTTTATGGGGAGTATTAGGGGGCAAAACTAATCGGTTAGGTTAGGTTAGAATGCAGTAGCTATGTACTGCTGTGTCCAGTCAGTGAGGTCATATGTAAACACAGTCTTTGGTGTCTTAAGGAAGACGTACTTGTAATAATCTATCTTTAAATATATTTTTAACGAAAAATATGAGGCTCCCAGAACCTAACCCCCTATTTCACATGTAAATACAGTATATGTCACGTTTTAGCGCGAATTTGATTTTGCACGAGGTTCTGTATAACATATCTCATGTTGTATGAAGACTTTACTGTAATAGTAAGTGAATGGGCAGACCTGGCAGAGCTTCTGCTCCGCTGCAGTACCTAGTACCCACAGAAACAATGTTCTATCAAGTCATACTCTATCTGCAAATACAAGTGTTTGCCACATATGTATAGTGAAAGGTAAAGAGAAAAACAAATAGTAATGCCATTGGATCCCATTGTTTCTCTGACAGGAGATGACCGTGAGGTGAGGTGGAACAGAGGGAAGGGGAGACAGGTAGTGGAGGTAGTGGGGGAGCATGTATCAAAACTTTGTAGTGTTTGTTTAGAATGATGAAGGGTGTGAGGTTACTGATGTTCTGGGGTGATCTGTAACTCCATATGCAACAAGTACTGGATGAATTTTGGAGTCTTAACGTTCATCATACAATGTGGTGAACAACTACAGTTGAGCTTAAATGTTAGAAGGTGTGATGTTCAGTGTCTCGAAACGTGGTTCACCTAAGTCTAGTGAGTGTGCAACTCAACAGCTGTAACATTTTTGTGGCTGAACCAGGGTGGCCATAAATGATTCATGATTATGCATGTGACACAATGGTCGTGCCATGTTGTGCATCATTCAGTTTGTTTTATTTGTGAGGAAAAACAGCCATTATATTGGCAAACCATGGTTTAAGTAGATTTTCTGTTGCATAGGATTATAGCAACTTTGATTGCTGGACAGCTATTGGTTTGTTGTGCAAAAATGTTGTGCAATCAACATACTGATGGATCACGCTGAGGTAATGAGATACAGTATATGCATAATGGAATGCATATCTTGTATTATAATAATTGAAATAACAGTGTTATGATGTTCAGTCCACGAACAATGTCGTTTTCTTCGAGGTGTTATTTCATTAGTTTGGATGGCTGTGACACAACATCCACAAACACTGATCATCGTATATTATATTCTTTTTAGGATATTCATACATCAGTTTCCATACAAGCACTGTATTACACATTCAGGCCCTCCTTAGCTCCTGACACATCATACTATTTAATTGTGTGTCTACACTCAGACACTGTTCATCCAGAGGGAACAATATTTTCTTTACCATGCATGTCTGTCATACGGGTGTATGCATGTGTGAAGTCAAGCCTTGCCCTTAAATCAGACTACATGAGCTCTCAGCTCCCTTCTGGAAGGAATTACACACACACACACACACACACACACACACACAAAATACAGGCTCTTCCTTGTATAAGGGGTAACGAGACCTGATATTGATTTCCCCATCATATCGCATCACTATGACGAGACTGCAGCCTTATCAAAGACCTTATGTAAATCTAGTGGATGATGTGGGGCAGCTTCAGAGCCCATGGGTATTTTGCCTAAAGCGCGGTGGTTAGGTTTTACTATCTAGGTGCTTGAGCACCATTGCTGCCTATGTTTACTTGGACACTCCAGCAGCACTCAACCTTTGTCCTTCCATAGGTCCAGCTTATTCTTGGCTGTGTTGTACTGTATAAGCCTGTATGATGACACGGTGCACAAAACAGTCCTCATTTTACATATAAAATTGCATTGTTCACTGTATTATTTAATTTTTTTAATGACTGAAAACATGATCTTATTCAGACTGTTAGGAGGTGAAAGAGTGTTCAATGGTCAGTGTTGTCACCAAAACAGTGACTCTGGCTGCTATCTTGGCAGGAGTGTGAATAAGTCGATGAAGTGTATTACCAGACTCCCTGCACAAACACACACAGACTATACACAATTTTACACTCTCCCAGCAACACCATGCCACCGATATATTTTGTGTAGCTGTGGCCACATACTAAAACCTTGTGTTATAATGGAAGACAATGACCGACATGCATGGTAAAGAAAATATTGTTCCCTCTGGATGAACAGTGTGTGAGTCTGGAGCTAAGGAGGGCCTGAATGTGTAATACTTGAATGGAAACTAATGTATGAATGTCTTAAAGAGAATATGATATACGATGATCAATGTTTGCGGATGTTGTGTCACAACCATCCAAACTAATGAAATAACACCTTGAAGAGAGCGACATCATTTGTGGACTGGACATCGATAACACCATTATTTCAATTATTATAATACAAGCTATGCATTCATTATGCATATACAGTATCTCATTACCTCAGCGTGATCCATCAGTATGATGACTGCACAACATTTTCACACAACAAACCAATAGCTGTCTAGCAATCAAAGTAGCTTTAATCCTATGTAACAGGAAATCTTATACCATGGTTTGTGAATATAATGACTGTTTTTCCCCACAATAAAACAGACAGAATGATGCACAACATGGCACGACCGTTGTGTCATATGCATAATCATAAATCATTTATGGCCACCCTGTTCAGCCACAAAAATGTTACAGCTGTTGAGATGCACAATCACTAGACTCAGGTGAAACACATTTCGAGACACTGGACATCACACCTAACATTTATGCTCAACTACAGTTGTTCACCACACTGTATGACGAACATTATGACTTCAGAATTTATCCAATACTCGTTATTGCATACAGAGTTACAGATCACCTCAGAACATCTGTATACTCACACCCTTCATCATTCTAAACGAAACATGACAAAGTTTCGATACATGCTCCCCCACTACCTGTCCCACCTCCCCTCCGTTTCACCTCACCACACGGTCATCTCCTGTCAGAGAAACAATGGGATCCAATGGCATTACTATTTGTTTTTCTCTCTGCCTTTCACTATATATACATGGCAAACACTTGTACTGGCACACAGAGTATGACTTGATAGAACACTGTTTCTGTGGGGAAGCTCTGCCGGGTCTGCCCTTTAACTTACTATTACTACGATGTAAACAAACACATTTCACCAAACACACAACGCGCTGTATTGGTTAGAAGTGCAGGTAACTGTACCTTGCGTCCAGTGTGGTGTACTTAATTTTAAGCATTTTTTTAATACTGCATTGTACACTTTATACACCCTATTATTTACGATCTTACAAACTTATGATGTTCACTTTGTCTGTATATTTCACTTATCACTTGTCACCCTCAAGCAGTATATCAGGGACTTCCAGGGAAATGATGTGGGGGAGATATGATATGGGCTGACTGAAGCAGAGCATGGAGGAACAATAGCGATGCCGCCAACCTGCCATCAACCAACGCACGAACATACAAACCGCTCAACGTGTGATTAATGTTTAGGGTCTTGAATATATATTAATATTAATATTAATGCAAACTCCTTTTCTAATTTTTTAGCATTTAGAAAGTACTGTATTGGTATAACTTAATTTTAAACACTTCAAATACTGTACTGTACACTTTATGCACTAAATTATTTACGATCTTACAAACTAAAGATGTTCATTTTGTATATTTCACTTATCACTCGTCACCCTCAAGCAGTTTATCAGGGACTTCCAGGGAAATGATGTGGGTCAGACTGAGGCCAGAGCATGGGAGAACAATACTGACGCCGCCAGCCCACCACCAACTGACGCACAAACACACAAACCGCGCAGACAGTATGGCTGCCCCGGCCTGAGGTTAGGCAGTCCGGACTGCTAGCTTTTTTGGAGTTTTCCCAAAAAAATAAGAAAAAATTCCGGAAGGGTGCTTGACTTTGAAAAAAGTGAATTCCAGTCTAGTGAAGTCCACTGTAGTGAGGTCATACTGTAATGAGATGCGTTTTTCAGCCTTGGGTTTCCCCCCCAAGTCCAAAACTTACCCAATTGAGCTCAAAAACAAGTTTAAAGCCAATCAAAAGTGCCAGCCAACCACCAACTGACGCACAAACACACAAACCGCGCGGATAATATGGCCGCCCCGGCCTGAGGTTAGGCAGTCTGGACTGCTAGGTTTTTTGGAGTTTTCCCCAAAAAATAAGAAAAAATTCCGGAAGGCTCCCCGACTTCAAAAAGAGTGAATTCCGATCTAGTGAAGTCATATTGCAATAGGATGCGTTTTTCAGCCTCAGGTTTTCCCCCCCAACGAAGTCCAAAACCTACCTAAATGAGCTCAAAAACAAGTTTAAAGCCAATCTAAATGGCCTAACAGCTGTAAAAGATGCTAACCTAAGCCTAACAGCTGTAAAAGATGCTAACCTAAGCCTAACACCTGTAAATAACTCACTAAAACCAACAAATAAAATATGAAAATTGTCAAATATAAGTCTGGAAAAAATCAAGCTTAGTAAACCTAAGTCTAAAAACAGTTCATAAATCAACCTAAATGCACAATTTTTGCCTAAAATATCACCAAAATTGGTATTAAAAATCAAAACCCATCATTAAACCGGGGTTTGGCCATCTTTAGGTGGGATATGGTAGTATTTCTACCCCATCGTTAAGCCAGGGTATCGCATCTAGGGGTATCATATATCAAGGTATACCTGTAGAGCAATGCATATTACTAGACATAGTGGTGCACATATGCAGCATATAAAGTTAATGGATTGGTGAAAGTACAGCAATGCATATTACTGGGCTTAGGAGCAGACTGTAGCACCAGTCGGGCAGGGCAGTACTCCCAAGATGGATGGAAGGCTGATGACAGGGAAAGCTGGAGCTCCCGTTTCATCAGTCCTCAGGACTTGTTCCTGACCATCCCCCTTTGCTGAACTTTTTCAGTGTCTCAGTAACACAGAGAGTAGGTCAGCATGCTCTCCAATACAAGTTTCTCTAACTGTCAACAACAAACTACATGCACGCTACACACTACACTTCATTTTCAAAATTTGTAAAAAAGAAAATGGCGCACTTAAATCATGCCTCGGAGTCCCCAGGGGGGGGGGGACCATAAATGCCCCCACCATCAGCCCCTCTCCCGGTGACAACTCACAGAGCTGCCTGGAACCACTGTCTGACTCACTCCTTCATTTCTGTAACATTCGCGGCCTCTCCTCTAACTTTTGCTCCGTTGAACACCACCTCTCCTCCTCTATACCTCACCTTCACTTTCTCTCTGAGACTCAGCTGTCTAAGGCACCTGACAGCAAACCCTTTTCTGTATCCTCCTACTTTCTCTATTCTCATTTCAAAGCCAAAGGTGGCTGTTGCGTATATGTACGCAACGATCTATCTTGCTCTCATGTTCCTGAACTTGATTCTTCTGAATTCTCTACTCTCTGGCTTCGGCTCTCCTGTCATTCTCTGACTAAATATATCTGTGCTGTTTACTTATCTCCTAATTCTACCGACTATCAAAAATTCTTTGACTATCTTACTTCTACGATGGAACACATTCTATCCATTTCTCCTTTCTCTGAAATCTCCATTCTAGGAGATTTCAATGTTCACCACCACATTTGGCTCTCCTCTCCTTTCACTGAACCACCTAGTGAACAAGCCTACATCTTTTCTATCCTTAATGACCTAGAGCAGCTTGTACAGCACCCTACCCATATCCCTGACCACCTTGGAGAGAGTTCCAACATACTTGACCTTTTCCTAACAACTAATCCTTCTGCTTACACTGTTAATCTTTTCTCTCCGTTGGGCTCCTCCGATCATAACCTTATTACCTTAACCTGTCCTATCGCTCCGGTAAGGCCCGTGGACCCTCCAAAGTAACGCCGCATGTGGCACTTTGGAGCTGCAGATTGGAAGGCCCTCAGGCAGTAGTTCTTTGATTTTCCTTGGAATGATTATTGCTTCCATGGCCGAGAGCCATCTGAGTGTGCCTTGCGCATTACGGAGGTTATTCTCTCGGGCATGGAAGCATACATTCCTTTCTCATATCCTCTGACTAATGCAAGAAAGCCATGGTTTAATTATGCTTGTTCTAATGCTGTCCGCAACAAGGAGAGGGCCTATAAAAGGTACTGGACCCAACCCACCCCTGAATCACATCTTTTATATATTTCTGCCCGGAATCGTACTAAGTCTGTTCTTCGCTCTGCTAAAAATAATTTCATCTGTGCTAAATGTTCTCAACTCTCCAACTCGAATTCTTCTTGCTCCTTCTGGCACCTTGCCAAAAACCTAACAACTTTACCTCATCATCCTTCCCTCCTCTTTTCTACTCTGATGGCTCTGTAGCTATTCCTTCTACTAATAAAGCAGATCTCTTCGCTCAGACTTTCTCCTCCATTTCCACCTTAGACGATTCCGGTGCTGTTCCTCCATCACTTCCCCCCTCTGACTTCCTCTTCACTGACATTAAAATTTCTTCAGCTTATGTATTTTCTGCCATCACTGGCCTCAATACTAACAAGGCATATGGGCCTGATGGAGTCCCTCCTGTTGTCCTCAAAAACTGTGCTTCTGTGCTTACACCCTGCCTAGGTAAGATTCCGGTGTTGTTCCTCCATCACTTCCCCCCTCTGACTTCCTCTTGACTGACATTAAAATTTCTTCAGCTGATGTATTTTCTGCCATCACTGGCCTCACTACTAACAAGGCATATGGGCCTGATGGAGTCCCTCCTGTTGTCCTGAAAAACTGTGCTTCTGTGCTTACACCCTGCCTAGGTAAACTCTTTCGCCTTTGTCTATCAACTTGTACCTTTCCTTCTTGCTGGAAGTTTGCTCTCATTCAGCCAGTCCCAAAGAAGGGTGACCATTCCCAACCCTCTAACTATCGTCCAATTGCATTAACATCCTGTATCTCAAAAGTTTTCGAGTCAATTCTTAACAGAAAAATCTTAAAGCATCTTTCCTGTCACAACCTTCTTTCTGATCGTCAGTATGGGTTCCGTCAAGGACGCTCCACTGGCGATCTTCTCACCTACCTTTCAGAATCCTGGTCATCCTCCTTTCGGGACTTTGGCGAAAGCTTTGCCATTGCACTTGACATCTCAAAGGCTTTCGATCGAGTCTGGCATAAATCTTTAATTTCCAAACTGCCCTCCTACAGTTTCTATCCTTCTATCTGTGCCTTCATCTCTAGCTTCCTTTCTGGTCGTTCTATAGCCACTGTTGTAGACGGCCATTGTTCTTCTCCTAGACCTATCAACAGTGGTGTTCCTCAGGGCTCTGTCCTATCACCAACTCTCTTCCTTTTATTCATCAATGACCTTCTAAGCTGTACATCTAACCCTATCCACTCATATGCTGATGATTCCACCCTTCACCTTTCCATTCGGTTTCCGCAACGTCCATCTCAGCAGTTACTTCATCAAAAAAGGGATGAGGCTATGGCACACCTAATGTCTGAGTTAGCTCGTATCTCTGACTGGGGTAAAAATAATCTTGTTATTTTTAATGCACCAAAAACTTAGTTCTTACACTTATCAACCCGACAAAATCTTCCTCAGGATTACCCACTAATGTTTAATAATGTCCAGCTCAGTCCTGCATCATCCTTGAATATGCTTGGGGTTTCATTCTCTCGGGATTTGTCTTGGAAAGAAAATATTACATCTCTTGTGAAATCTGCTTCCAAGAGATTAGGTGTGCTAAGCCGATACCAAACTTTCTTTACCCCTGCACAGTTGTTGACCTTGTACGGGTTTTATTCGCCCATGTATGGAGTACAATTCTCATGTGTGGAGAGGCTCCCCACATGCAGCTTTTCTTAATAGGGTGGAGTGAAAAGCTTTTCGTCTCATTAACTCTCCTCCTCTTCCTGATTCCCTTCAACCTTTGTCTCTTCACCGCACTGTTGCATCTTTATCTCTCTTCTATCGCTACCTCAACGGTCACCGTTCCTCTGAACTGTCTGCTTGCATCCCTCCACCTCTACGACGGGCACATAGTACCCGTCTAGCAACAAACTCTCATCCCTTTTCTGTCTAACTCTCTAATGCAAGAGTTAACCGTTACTCCCAGTCCTTCATTTATGCAACTGGTCAACTCTGGAACTGTCTTCCTCTGTCTGTATTTCCTACTTCCTATGATCTCCAGTCTTTCAAACGCAGTGTGTACATGCATCTTGAAATGAACAGATCTTGAATTTGGCCCTTTTGTATTGTTTTTGCTTTTTCTTGGAAGGAACAGTATGTGGGCCCATGGCCTTTGGTTCCTTCTTCCTTGCATTATTAAAACACACACACACACACACACACAGGTCGCCGACGTGGACAGACGTCCTCCTGGACTGCAGGGAAATAATCGTGGCATCAGCGGCGAAAGGAAACCAGCCTATTGTGATTAAAGAAATGAGTGCGTGAGTGGTGGTTCCGTCAGACATTAGTTTAAAAAAAAAGCGGGCCCTGGGATAAAGAGAGCAAGATACAGTGTAGAAAAGTTTCCATATGGTTGCATCATGGCGGAAAGCGACGGCGGTTTGTTTACGTCTGGCGAAAGTGAATTTGTCGGTTTCTCCGACGAAGATGCGAGAAATGGAAGTTCAAAATTGTATCAAATAAGAGTAGCAGGAGTAGAAAAAACGGCGGAGAAGAATGTCCAGGAATTGATGAAGGTATGGGTAGTAATTAGGGAGCTGCAAGAGAGGACCTTACAACAGGAGAGAGAGATCAAAGGTTTAAAGAACGATCTGGAAAAAGTTTACACACGCAGTGCAGAACAGGAAAGAGAAGTCACGGAATTAAAAACGAGCAACGAATCTGCCACAAATGAAATAGAACACCTCAAGAGGGAAAACAGGAGGTTGGAAGAAGAAAGAGACAGAATGAAAAGTAAATTAGAGGAGTATGATTCAAAATCAAGGATGCAAGATGAACATATTAAGGAAATCAAGGAGCAACAAAAGGGGTGGAAGAAAATTCAGGAGGAAGGGAATGTAAATTTGAAAGAGATTATTGAACAACAAAGCAAGGAAAAGGTGGAGAAGGAAGTGGTTAGGGTATTGAAAAGTAGAGAAGCTCTAGTCAGGGATGTAGCAGATAAGAAAAAATGTGTAATTATTTTAGGGGTAAAAGAAAAGCGTATCACGATAAGATCTGAAAGAGAAAGAGAAGAATTGAGTAAAGTTAAAGAAATATTATCAGTAGTCATGGAGGGTAACAATGAAGCCCTAGAAGAGATTGAAGAAGTGTTTAGGTTAGGTAAGTATGAGGAAGGAGGGGCAAGGCCATTGAAGGTGAAGTTCAAGTCCCAGGCAATAGTAAATGAAATCATGAATAGGACATGGAAATTAGCAGACAAAGAGGGGTTCAAAAATGTCTGGTTAAGGAGAGATGCAAATGAGGAAGAAAGAGCTAAAATAAAGGAGTTAGTAAAGGAAGCTAAGGCAAAAAACGAACAAAGAACGGAGAAGGAGAAGACAGTGTTTTATTGGAGAGTTATGGACCAGAAATTGAGAAAATGGTACCGACGGAGAGGAGGAGAAAAGACGGTATAAGTAATAACGAAAAAAGTTTAAAAGTGGCGTACACTAATGTTGATGGATTAATATCGGCAATGTTAGAAATCAACGATTTCTTGAGGGTACAAGAACCTGATGTTATGTGCTTTGTAGAGACCAAGTTAAGGGAGAATATTGATATCCATATGGGAAATGGCAAATACAAATTGTGGAGAAGAGACAGAAAAGATAAAATGGGAGGAGGAGTGATGATAGCAGTGAAGAATAACCTAAATATAGATTCTGTGGAAATGGGAGAGGGTAGGGCTGAAGTGATAAACATGAAATTAGAAACTGGAGAGAACTGTAAGAGAGATATAGCAGTAGTATATGTTCCACCTAAGACAAGAGCATGGACTGATGATGAATACCAGGAGATGTTGTCAGACATGGTTAGTTACCTACAGAAAGTGATTGAGAAAAGCAGCAATATAATTCTAATGGGTGATTTTAATTGTAAAGAGGTGAACTGGGAGGAATGGGACTCAGGAGGTGGCGAAGATTCGTGGGGCACTATATTGTTAAACATTGTGATGAATAATGTAATGACGCAGTGGGTCAAAGAAGAGACAAGATTCCGAGGTGATGACACCCCAGCAAGATTAGATTTACTGCTAACCAAAGAACCTGACGTAACTGAATCCTTGAAATATATGTGTCCTATGGGAAAAAGTGATCATGTGGTCATTGAGTTCCAGATGATAATAGGGAACGTGGTGCCAAGAGATGAGCTCCATAGGCAGGGAAGATACAACTTTGGGAAAGCAAACTTTACAGAATTGAGTAAATTTTTTGAAAATGCAGATTGGAGAAAATTCAGAGAAACAAGAGAGATTCAGAGGAAGTGGGATATCTTTCTAGACCTCTATAATTCAGGAGTGGATAAATATGTTCCAAGAGTAAGTGGGAAAGAATACAGGAAAAAGGAGTGGTTTAATAGAAGGTGTATTATAGCAAAAAAAGAGAGGAACATGGCATGGA
>JAGKTI010002973.1:0-14230 GCA_018397915.1 Birgus latro | reverse complement strand
TATTGAGAAACAGAGACGGGACCCCACGAGCGTAGCTCATTTCCTGTATATCACAATTAGGTAAATACAATTAGGTAAATACACACACACACACACACACATGCAACATACAAAAAATACGGTGCCCCCAAAATGATCAATGATGGAAGTGCAGGGGTAAAAGATGGTAAAGTACCAAGGGAAGTTGATGCTGCTGATGGTCATGACCAAGATTCCAAATTGAGAAAATGCTGTAACCTTTTAGCATCACATACTATTCTGTGCCTTTTAATGTCTCTCTGAAAAATCTGTAACCTTTCAGCCTCACGTACTATACTGTACCTTTTAACGTCTCTCTCCCTCTCTCTCTTACTACAGTACTCCAGTATAGGCATTTAACATCATGGTAATCATAAATAAAGACAGCTTAAATTTTTAGTTCTGAGGTAGTGCTGCTCTTGGGTGTCTGCCCTTTCCCCTTCTCCTTCCTTCCTCTTGTCTTTCTTTCCTTCATTCCTTCCTCTTCCTTCTGCCTACGGGTGACTTTACACTAAGTGATGAGCCAAATGGTTTCCTGTACACCAGGAAACCATTAACTATGCTGGGTGGTAACCATATAACCAAATTATGGCACCTGGTGGTTTAGTGGGTAATTAAGGCACTCCAATTGGACTGAGCCGGTGCAGGTTTATATCCAAGGGGTGGTTGGGGTTTATTGTTCACGTAATGCCATTATGGGATGAGTGAGGCTAGTCATTCTCATCTTAAATGTCAGGACCAACTTGCTTAGCCCTGGGCTCCTATGCTCCTCATGGGACAGCATAGGACTGAATGATGGATGGATGAATGACATCATTCTAGCAAGGGAAGGATATAAATTTTGCTATTCCTGTGCTGTTTCCAGAATAAAATCTTGATGGTCTACTCACTGGTTAGACTAACCTAGTCAGAGTGATAGTCTTCATAGGTTTGATCCCAGAAAGGTAGCTGGAAGTTTTCTGACCATGCTGCTAATGCCATCAAGGGAAGTATGCTGGTCATCTACCCTCAGTTGTGCTAGACTGCAACGGCCAAGCATTTGGCCCCTGCAACTCTAACAAAGTAGGTTATGGTTGGCTTACCGTTATCATTTAACTAATCAATTTGGATTACCTTACCACTATTTAGAAAAAAAAAATAATCATCACACTGGCTACCATACCTAGCTATGGTGACCAGCATGCGGGTGGCAGATCTGTGGATGACCTGGGCAGTTGAGAGATAAGTCATGATTCTTGGAACAAATTCTCGACACACTGGCTTGATGGCTTCTTTTACATGAGCAACCTGTCATGAAGGAAGACATTGATTTGCAGTAAAATTATACATTAAATGTCAAGCTTGGACTCTACTAGAAGGGCACAAATCAAGAGTGAGAGGAGTGGATATGAGTTTCTGAAAGGAGCATGTGACAAGGAACTGTCTGCCACAAAGAAACATCGGTTCATTGCACTGGACAGCCCTGGAGGGGCGACTGCTTCCTTGCAGTTCATGGGTCTGCCCAGCCAGGCAGACTGGGGTTACTCAACAACAAACTGACATATGAGGAAGCTAAGAATCATCACCTGATTTTTTTTTTTTTTCTTTTTTACTGTCTGTTAAAAGTCCAGAGTAAATTAAAGAAAAACTGCCTGTTCATACTCCACTGCCACCTATAAATATGACTGGCTAGTTTGCCTATTTTACAATATCATCTGTATGGAAAAAGTTGTTATATTATATTAAACAGTGATATGGGAGAGGCAGCTCAATGATATGAAGGGGTGCATGAGGGATATGTGTATGGTAAAGGAGTGTGGAAGGAGAAAGGATACTGGAGTTCGGGGAGGCAATAAACATGACTGCATGCAACACACTTTAAAAGAAAAGACACAGTCAGCTGATATTTTATACTGATTACCTATGAAGCTGGGAGTAATAATAGCCAGACTGACAACTTCCTGGTCAGGAGGGTTGACAGGGGTCAGTGAAGGAAGCTAAGGTTATGGGAAGCAAGACTGTGTGCAGCAAAACAAATTGCATATATGTGACATGGTACTATAAGAGCAGGTAATGAAAAGGACCTATGCACCCAGGAGGTGGCAGATGAAAAACAAATCAGTACAGGATGCCTTCCATTGTGGGAAGGGTAGAGTGGTGGCTGAACAGGAAGCTGTAGACAGATGTGTTTATGAGCAGTAAAGAGCATTCACGAGAAATCTCTTGAAAGTAACCGAATCAGTGTGTGCATGGACAAGGGGCTCACTGAGACATAAGGCAGCATGGTGTTGGGATAAGCGTGTAGATGCTGCATTTATGGGGAAAAAAAGACTTTTCCAGAAATGGAAAAGGGATGGTATCTGACAGAAATACTTGTCTGCCAAGCACAGGACCAGAAAGGAGGTATACAGAGCAAAATCTGAGTTTCAGAGACTTCTACTGGACAGCCTTAATAGTGCTGAAAGGAAGAATGTGGTACTTAAGGTGGCAAAGCAGATGAAGGGATATAACAGGCAAGCAGTGTTCGTTTTCGTTTTTGAAGGCTCCAACATGCTTGCATGCGTCAGCCTTGGTTACCTAATGGCAGCTGTCCATGTTGCTCTGGCAGCCTCCCTGTTCAGTCCCTTATCCCTTAGGTCACACTTAATGACCTCGTCCCATGTCTTTTTTGGCCTACCCCTCACAACCCCACCCCTAATATTAGTGCTTCTCACTTTCTGCACCCAATTATCATCCCCCATCCTCTCCACATGCCCAAACCACCTCAATCTACCCCTCCTCATTACAACACCAATACACTCCAGTCCCATCCTACATCTCAACTCTTCCATCTTAAACCTAGCCACCCCAGGCCTTGCACTCAGGGACGCACTGCACATCCACCTAATCATTGTCAATTCTGTACGTTTGAGCCTACGAGTATCCTCTTCCTTTACTGCCCAGGTCTCACTACCATACACCATTACACTCCTAACACATGCTGCATACAAAGATTCCTTAGCACGTAGGGAAGGCCCTCTCAATGTCAGGAGAGGCAACAGCTCCCTGAACTTCTTCCAACCACTCCTTACCCTGGCCACAGAGCTAGCTCCAGCCTCACCTCCAGCACATAACAGATCTCCAAAATAACCAAACTCTCCCACACACTCAAGAGACTCACAAGTAAGTTCAATCCTTTCATGCCTGACAATCTCCACCTGCTCTCCCTGACACTCTGAACACATAAAATCAGCATTATCTCACAGTCTGCCTCTAATACCACTACATCTCTTATGCACCCACTTATCATAGACACTGCACACGATGGAACTACTTCCCACGCCCTTGTGACAAATTACACATGGCCATTTTCCATCTTCTTTGAAAGTACCACCACCAACCCTAGATATCATCACTTTTGTTTTATCTGCACTTACTCTTAAGCCCTTGTGGTCCATACCATCTCTCCACTTCCAAAATCTTTCCTCTGCCTCCCTTTCATTCTCTGCAATCAACACCAAATCATCAGCAAACATCTCCCATGGGAGTCCATTTCAGAATTTATGTGAGAGGGCTTCAAGTACCATGATAAACAACAAGGACCCCTGATGCACACTAACAATCACGGAAATCTCATCACTCAAGTCTTCATTCACTCGTATCTGGGTGTGAGCACCCACACACATGACTATAACCACTCTAACCAGCCACTCCTCGATCCCAAGCTTTCTCATTGCCCACTTCACCACCTCCCTAGGGATTCCGTCAGAGGCCTTCTCCAAATCAACAAAAACACAGTACAGTTCCCTTTTCTCTCCTATATATTTTTTCTGAAGCTGTCAAACGATGAAATTGGCATCAGTGGTCCCCCTGCCTGACACAAACTCAAACTGCATCTGATCAATATTCACTCTTTCTCTAATCATACCTTCTAGAACTCTCTCCATTACCTTCATTATCTGATCTAAAAGCTTTATCCCTCTATAATTTCTTTTTTCAAGGGCATCACCCTTCCCCTTGTACAAATTTATAATTACACTCTTCAGCCAATCATCTGGGACAACACACTCATATATATTGTACTCATATTTTACGAGAAGAACAGTGAAGGACAGGTAGTGGTCGACAGGGAGGATATTAATGATGCTTGAAGAAGGTATCATAATCTGTAGCTGAATGAGGAGTTTGACTGGAAGTAGGGTTTGGAGTCACTGGACTCCCACGTATAACCCTTGGTCTTTGATTGATGCTCCTACTGTGAGCAGGGCAATCTGCAGGATGCAGTTGGAGAAGGCAGCAGGTGTGTCTGGGTTGACTGCTTGAACGTTGAAGACCTCAGAAGATACAGGAGCGGATTTAGTTACCAATTTGATAAATTCGATTTTATATGAGTATATTGATCTCCATGAGTGGCTGAAGATAGAGAATATGAATGTGTATAAAGGGAATGGTGATGCCTTGGATAGAGTTGAGGCATCAAACTTTTGGACAAGACAATGATGGTAATAGAGAAAGTCCTTGAAAGTATGATAAGGGAAAGAGTAAATACTAATGAGATGCAGTTTAGGTTTATGTCAGGCAAAAGGACTACTGATCCAATATTCACTGTCTGACAGCTTCAAGAAATTTGCTGAGGACAGAAGAAGGAGCTGTAGTTTGTTTTTGTTGATTTGGAGAAGGTCTTTAACAGATCCTTGAGAGGTGGTGAAGTGAGCAATAAGAAAGCTTGTGATGAGTGGCTGGTTAGAGTGGTTATGGCAATGCATGAAGGTGCTTGCATCCAGCTGAGAGGGAACTGTGCTTTGAATGATGAGTTTTCCATAAATGCTGGCATGCATCAGAGATCAGTCTTGAGCCTCTTATAGTTTATCACGGTGCTTAAAGGACTCTTACATGACTTCAGAACTGGACTCCCATGGAAGAAGCACGGTAATGACTTGGTGTTGACTGCAAAGAGTGAAAAGGAGGTGGAGGAAATGTTTAGGAAGTTGAAAGATGGAATGGGATACAAGGATTTAAGTATATGGGGATAACACAAAAGTGATGATATCTAGGGCTGGTGGCACTACTGTCAAAACAGAGAGTGTGGCCATCTGCAGTTTACCATAAGGGTGTTGACAGTAATGCCATCCTCTGCAATGTCTATAAGTGGGTGCATAAGGAATGTAGATTGTGGTCATGTGGAGTTTGCCATAAGGGTGTTGAAAGTAATGCCATCTTGTGCACTGTTTGTAAAAAGTGAACGTATAAGAGATGTACTGGTACTGGAGGTAGGCTGCAAAATAATATTGATTTTGTGTGTGCAGTGTGTTAGGAAGAGTATCCAGAGATTGATAAGTGAGAAGAGACTGATCTTGCTGTAAAGTTCTTGAGCGTGTGGAGTTTTGTTATTTAAGGGGAAATGTTATATGCTAGAGTTGTGGATACGGTTAGCAATGCCTGGAGGAAGTTCGGGAAGCCGTTGCCTTTCCTGACACTGACAGGGCTCTCCCTCTGAGCTAAGGGGTCCTTGTATGCGGAGTGTTAGGATGCAACACGTCAGGAGAGTAATGATGTTCTACGATAGTGACACCTGGGCAGTACAGGAAGAGGATAGTCATAGGATCAACCATACAGATGTGACAATGATTAGATGAATGTGCTGTATGTCCTTGAATGAGAGGCCTAGGATGGTCAGAACTGCGACTGAAGAGTCAAGAGGAAGGATGGGACTTGAATGTACAGTGCTTCCTCCAATGTTGCGAGAATATGGTCGACAAAAAACCTCGCAAAATCAAAATTTGCAAAATTCAAACAATTAAATATATGAAATAAAGGCAAATTGGTCGACATCACCCCAAGGTAAGCACTTTTTCCCACTCTTTCTCTCGACTCTACCTCTTAATTTTACGATGATAAATGAAACAAAAACGAACTGATGTACTGTACAGTGATATTAATGAGGAAACATCATAGGTAAGAAACATAAAAAAAAAAAAAATGCATTTACACTGATGTGAAGATTGGCTTGGTGTATGGGACTGGTGGCGGGGCGAGGCTTGGCTACTGTCGCCCCACGGGGCCTAAGTCATCACTATCACTGTTGGCAGATATTTCCACATCTTGCTGTGTTTTTTCTGCCTCTCTCATGAATCCCTCGAAGTCAGAATTGTCACTGAGGTCTTCAGAATGAAAAAGGTTAGGGATGCTAGGATCGCTGGCTGCTTGGGGAGGGGTGGCAGGACGGCTGGTTGATGGGGCAGGGTTTCTTGGGGTTCTCTTGAATTTTGTGATTAGAGACTGCTTCCGCTTGTTAACCCCATCTCTGTGGAGGTCAGCATAAAAGCGAAGCGGCCGAGAATTAACGATGCATAACCTGGCCAATATTCTTGCCGTCATTGATCAGCTGAAAAAAAAACATTGTGAACAACGAATGTGACAATTTAGGGCTCAGCAAGCATGCCACGGTGTTGACAGGGCCCTTCATTTTTACGCTGACCTACACAGAGATGGGGTTAACAAGAGGAAGCAGTCTCTAATCACAAAATTAATGAGAACCCCAAGAGACCCTGCCCCATCGAACAGCCATCCTGCCACCCCTCCCCAAGCAGCCAGCGATCCTAGCATCCCTAACCTTTTTCATTCTGATGACCCCAGTGACGATTCTGACTTCGAGGGATTCATGAGAGAGGCAGAAAAAACACAGCAAGATGTGGAAATATCTGCCGACAGTGATAGTGATGACGTAGGCCCCGCGGGGCCACAGTAGCCAAGCCTCGCCCCGCCACCAGTCCTGTTAACCACGCCAGTCTTCACATCGGTGTAAATGCATTTTTTTGTTTTGTTTCTTACCTATGATGTTTTCTTATTAATATTACTGTACAGTACATCAGTTCATGTTTGTTTCATTTACCATCGTAAAATTAAGAGGTAGAGTCGAGAGAAAGAGTGGGAAAAAGTGCTTACCTTGGAGTGAAGCCAACCAATTTGTAGTCAGCACTGCCTCACTCGCCACTGAACCTGTGTTTAAACCCCTTCCTTTTGAGGAACAGGCATAGCCACCCATTCGATGCCTTGAAAGGTTTTGTTGGAGGATTAATGGCTTTTTTAAGGCACGTGTGATAGAATATCTTTGCCTGCTCCCTTATATGGCGCCCATCTAATGCAATCCCTTCCTTTTCCTTTCTTTGAATGTAGTGAGCAAGATATCTTTCCATTTTTATTAGCACTTCTTTGTTGTCCACCAACATTCTACCATCAAACTGAGCACCTCCATAGTTATTCGCTGCATGCTTGATTTGTTCACTGTTCTTTAAAATCATTCTCACTGTCGATTCACCAACACCAAACTCCTGACCAATAGCAGAATTACCTTCAACTGCTTTTTTCCTTTCAATCATTTTCAGTTTGGTCTCCAAAATTATTTTCTTGTTCTTCTTACCCGTTGGCGCCATGATGACACTCGTGAGGGTCAGTGACCTTGGTTGGAAACAGGTGCAAACAAACGTGGAGGGCGGCAGACCACTGAACTAGGAGGCTCAGTACGGCCAGTGAACCATGACGTCATTACTTGGGGTGGCAAAATAGTGCGGGAAGACGACTCTCCCACCACTCGGCCTCGCAAAGTGTGTGATCAGTCGCAAAGTTCATAAATGTTAAAAAATACACGACTTTTGGAACTACCTCGCAAAATTGGTGAATCACAAAGTTAAAGTTCGCAAAGTTGAAGGATGTACTGTATTAGCACTGTGATGATGAAGAAGCGTTGTGGTGTGGTTGAGGACGTGATGGGAAGCGTCAGGAGAAACACGTTAAGGTGGTTTGGGCATGTGGAGAGGATGGAGAGTGAAAGATTGACGAGGAGAGTGTATGTGAGTGAGGTGGAGGGGGCGAGAGGGAGGGGGAGGCCGAGGATGAGATGGAGGGATGGAGTGGAGAGGTATATGAGAGAGGGGTGTGTGAGTTGGGGGCGTGGTAGTGAAATGGCAGGGGACAGAGTGACATGGAGGCGATTTGTTTGTGGCCACCCCGTTTGGGATTGAGGCGTCTGGCAATAGATAGATAGATGAGGCAGGACAGACTGAGATTGTTTGGGAATGCTGAGAGGATGGAAGATAGCAACTGAGTGCAGAAGGTGGGACATGTGAATGTTAAGGGAAGGGCTGCAAGGGACAGACAAAAAAATAAACTAAACTAAAATTAATAAAAAAGGATGCGTTCACTGAGATCAGGGATATGGGTGGCATCAAGCAGCGTGGAGAGCCGCCATTAGGTGACCAAGGCCAATGCACACATGCATGCTGAGGCCTCTATAAATAAATGAAACACAACATTTTGTGTAGCTGACTTCTGATGAAAATTGCCTGCACCCTGATTCTGCTATATGAAGTTATCATCACCATTATGGAAGTACAAAAGTGGGATTGCCAGCACCAACATGTTCACTGAAATGGGCCATATGATCAATTAATCATTCAAGCCTATGAAATCCTAGTTCCACTGAACACGTATAACTGTTTACACATATTGTTAAAAATGTTTCTTTATACTGTACTGTACAGTTGGTGCACTTCCAATACAGTTGCCAGATAGAGATTCCAATTATTATCAGATTTTAAAAGGGATGCTTCTTCATATATATTTCATCCAACTGACTCAAAATCTGTCAATCCCTTGCCTCACCAACTTTCATTTTTCCTTTTATCATACACTCATTTACCAAATCCATCAATCATTTTCTTGAACTACCATGCTTCCTTTAACATTAAACCTCATTCACGTCTTTCTCTTTCATCCTCATTGTCATCACCATCATCATTTCTCTTTCATGATTCTATAAAACCAAGGGCAACCTAGTCTTCCCAAATATAACCTAATCTCCTCTCACCTGGCTGATGACTCGGACAACCAGCTCAAGGAGGCTGAGTTCCTGCATCTCCTCAGGCGTGAGGTCACTCTGCATGGTGGGAGAACATACACTACTGTTGCGTCGCCGTAGCTTCCTCCTCTCCTCGACTTCATGCTGATGCTTCTGCTCCGCAACCTCCATGAAAGTGGGGTTTCCCTTAACCGAAACAAACAAATTTCTAGTTAACATACTGCCTAAGAGTATACACCATACATGTATTTAAACTCTTCAACATAAGGATGTCATACAGTAAGTCCTTGGTATATATTACATTGTCAATGCTGCACCAACTTTCTTTATGGCTGCTTTTCTTACAAAGTTCACAGTAAATTACATTAGAGTTGCCAATTAAAGTTCCACTGCTATCTATAATGTTGATTTACCAAAATCCTGTTGTTGTGAGTACTGTACTAGTTGTATGAAAAATGGTGTTATTTTAGGACACAACCCTCAACACACTGTGGACACTTACCGGTACTGTATCAGGTTTCCACACTATATACGGGCATACATGTACTAAACCCATTCTGCCCATGGATGTCATATGGTATTAATTGTCTCTATGCTATTTTCTAACGATTTTATTAAGGCTAAAACAGATTTTTCAAACTGCATGTAACTAGATTCAGCCCTCAATAACCTCACCACTACATGCGACTCACCTACGCTACATGTAAATCATCGGTAGATACAAAAAATAAATAATATAAGATGTCCTCAGGTTGAAGAGATTGAAGAATTAATTGTTGATTACAAACTGTTTACAGTACACAGTACCGTACTACACAATAATTTTACATACAAATTTAACCAATGACAAGAAAACAGAATCTGAAGGTCCTTGCAGGATTATAAAATATTAGTTACTGTGTGTGTGTGTATATGTGTGTGTGTGTGTGTGTGTGTATATGTGTGTGTGTGTGTGTGTGTGTATATGTGTGTGTGTGTGTGTGTGTGTGTGTGTGTATATATATATACAGTAATCCCTCTAATATCCGGACGTCTAATAACCGGACATACTCGCTAACTGGACATTCTGGGTTCCCCNTGTGTGTGTGTGTATATGTGTGTGTGTGTGTGTGTGTGTATATGTGTGTGTGTGTGTGTGTGTGTATATGTGTGTGTGTGTGTGTGTGTGTATATGTGTGTGTGTGTGTGTGTGTGTATATGTGTGTGTGTGTGTGTGTGTGTGTGTGTGTGTGTATATATATATACAGTAATCCCTCTAATATCCGGACGTCTAATAACCGGACATACTCGCTAACTGGACATTCTGGGTTCCCCAACCCCCAAAATGAAAAAAAAAAAATCCGAAAAAAATTGATTAATTTTCAATTTTTTTGGATCGCATCAGTTTGAATTTCCCGCGTGTGCCGATCCCCTCTGTTTACACTCGTGACTCCACTATCGGTCGCCATTACCCACTCCCCTCCTCCCTCGTGAACAACTCCGAAAATGACGGCCAAAGTGATTGCTTTTGTGGTGATACCCTACCTCCTACAGTGCTTGATACTGCTCTTCACCTTCTTCATCATGTGTGTGATGATGGCCCCGCCTCCTGAGAAGAGGAAAAGAATGGTTCTGACTCTGGAGAAGAAGAGGCAAATATTGGACAAAGTGGACGCCGGCTGGTCAACAGGGCGCGTCTTACGTGAGTTCAACCAACCTCGCTCCACCTTGTTTGATATCAAGAAGTCCCGAGACAAACTACAGCAGTACACGGCTGATTTCGCATCGAAGACCAGACGAAACGTGCAGAGAAAGGTGATGTTTACTCCTAAGTATGCAGACATCGACCGCTCCATGTTGATTTCGTATCGACAACAACGTGCTGCTGGTGTGTTGGTACGTGGAACGGAGCTGAAAGCTGCTGCTGAGAAGTTCACAAGGCTGCATGGATCCTCACTAGACCACACGGGAATTTACTGTTGTGTACAGTGCAGTGAAGTGATGTTATTCCAGTTATAAAAAAAAAAAAAACCTTGGTGAAAGTGTTGGTGAGAAGTGCTGGTGATTCTCAATTGGAAAGGTGTGTCAGGTGCAACGTCTTCCTGTCAGAGTCTGAGATGATAGAGTGGGTTATTACATCAGGACGGCCGCTTTTTGTTCGTAAGTACCCTAACTTCATGCCTAACGTGTTTTCATCATGCTGTACATGTGTTAAAAAATTACCGAAAATGTTAATCATAATTTCCTGCTTGCTATTTAATTTTTCCATTCATGGTTCTTAAGTAAAACAGCTAGAAAAAAGGTTGAACCAGTGAATTTCATGTCCGGTCCTAACCTAAACTAACCTAACATTGTGTTAATCATAATTTCCTGCTTTTAATTTAAATGCTGGTGATAGGGAGAGCTGGAGCTCCTTTCACTAGCTACCTAATCATCCTCCTTTGCTGACCTTTTCAGTGTGACAGTAACATGGAGAGTAGACCAGCATACTCTCCCAAACATTTCCTCTAACTATCATATGCACTACACCACAGGCACTTTACATATCACACAACGTACCCCACTACGTTACAGGGGTTGATGCCAGCAAGGGCATGCGGCCAGAAAACTTTGCCCCCGCTACCTAGTGGCGGACTTTCGGGGGGAGGCTTGACAGGGGTTCCGCCGGCATAGATCACGGGTCCGGGGCGAGATGGGGCTCAAACCTATGCAAGAGGGTACAGGGCATTGCGGTTCCCAGGCTGCCACTTCTGCTCAATAGAGAGGGGCCCGAACCTGGGAGTAGCGCCCCAGGAGGCTGCCCTATCAGTGGGTGTATAATGGCGGGGCAGTTGCAGTGCCAAGGCGCGCTTGGAGGGTGTCCCTGCAGGTGTCTTGGCAGGGTGCCCCGAGGCCACTACCACAGCCACTAATAAGCTGGTGGGCTAGGGGTCCCAGATCCATTGCCTGGACCTAGGACTGTGCAATGGGCTGGGCCTTTGGAATGTTTACCCCCCTTTATCTTACCGACTATGACCAAGTACAAAAACAAGCACCAAAGCAAGCCTGAGGACAGCAAATCACCCAGGGGGTTTAGGGTGGGCTCGTGGAATGTGGGAAGTTTGAGGTGAAGAGCGGGGGAAGTTGTTGAGGCATTTAGTAGGAGGTGGGTGGATGTGGCTTGCTTGCAGGAAGTCCGGTACAGGGGTGGATCAGCCAGAAAGATTGCTGGGAAGGATTGCTACTATAAGCTGTTTTGGCAGGGAGGAACTGACGGATATGGGGGTGTGGGTGTGTTGGTTGCGGAGAAATGGGTGGAGTATGTTATGAATGTCATGAGAGTAAGTGATAGGATAATAGTAGTGAAAATTTTGATCGGACGGGTGATGATTTCAGTTATATCAGCATAAGCTCCACAGGTGGGATTGGATGACGCAGAGAAGGATAGATTTTGGGGTGATTTAATACGTGTAGTAAGTGGTATGGGTGATGATGAGGTAGTGGTTCTCGGAGGGGATTTAAATGGTCATGTTGGTGAAGCAGCTCAAGGTTATGAAGGAGTCCATGGAGGATGTGTATGGTGTGAGGAATGCGGAAGGGGAAAGAATACTCGAGTTTGGGGAGGCTATGGACATGATTGTGTGCAACACACATTTTAGAAAAAGAGTGAGTAGACTGATTACGTACGAGTCCGAGGGAAATAGTAGTCAGATAGATTATTTTCTGGTCAGAAGGGTTGACAGGAGATTAGTGAGAGATGTTAAAGTTATAGGAAGCGAGGAGTGTGTGCAGCAGCACAAACTGTTGATTTGTGACATGGTGCTTAAGGAACGAATGATGAGAAGGAGGACATATGTACACCCACAATCAAAAGTTCGTCGACAGTCCCTGTCAGGCATATGTTTCTACAGGCTGCCAATAGGTGGCGCAACGTTCTAGCACGAGCGAAGTGGGAAGTGGAGTCAGTCAACGAAACTTGAGAGGGAGAGGGAGGCGACAAGGAATGGGTTCGAACCCGTGGCGATCGCAATACAATTCATCTCGTGTGTTTTGCTGTTATCAATAATGCATTGTTATTTCCAAACTATTATACAAAACTTAACATAATTCACCTTAGTTTACATAAATAGATCTTCCACAGCTGAAAATGCAAACAAATTAGTGGTTTCTCGAACAAGATTCCCACTTATTCGAGGCATCTCTGCTGCAATTACCGTACGTTGACCTGGGACTTTTGGAAAAGGCGGCCCGATGGTAGGAGACTTCAAATTAGTATTTTTCTCGGCATGTGTGTCTAGGGCCATTTCAGGCCAAGTGTCAGGCATGCGAACTCGTGTCTACCTTATTCGTTCTCACTCGCTATGTGTGTGTGTGTGTGTGTGTGTTTTTTTGTGTGTGTGACGCTTTTTGCACTTCCTGTCTGCGGGTGAGCCTGAAAGACGCTCGTGTAATAACTCTTAAACTTCCCACTAGATTTTTGTTTTTTCATGATATTTGAATATTGCCCATAAAAATTGCAAAGCTAAACTGAACATATCTTCATCTTAAGCCACATTGACATAATATTTTTTAGTACCCGAAGTGAGTGAGCACAAACTGGAATGTGTCACAGTCTTGGAATTTACGTCTGCGCCTTACCCGTTAGGCATGTGGTTATCAAATGGCTGGTATGAGGCCTGTGGTTATCAAATGGCTGGTATGAGGCCTGTGGTTATCAAATGGCTGATATGATTAGATACCACTATGGGATCGATATGTCACTTGTGAAGTTTGCAGTATGTGCTATAGTCAAAGGTTTTAAGGCTATAATGTTACCAAGTTGAGAGGTTATTGTATGATATATTAAAATGTCATGAAATACTGTTAGTTTTTATAAGACAATAGTAACAAAGAAAAAAGTAATTCACAGAAATGAAGTGAAAATGATTATAACTGTATAACATTTACATACAGTATAATATATTAGTAGGTAACATTGTTGGATTATACAAGCAGTGCATATTACATATTATATTCTATTAACCAGAACGAATATATTGCCAAATAGTATCATCCCAATCATGGTTGTCACTTTTCCATTTACCAACTCCGTAGCCCAAATCACTCAGAGACTTTACATGATTTAATAGGACGACCATCCTCCTTGTGCATCAATCACTTCATTAAGTCTGTTTGGCATTCACCTCACAAGATTGGTACATATATTTGGACGTCGACATATGCCTTCCCATACGTCCTGAGCGTGACGCACAATGGCAGCTTTCGTGTGCTCTTGCCCAATATCCCACTCCTGAACCATCACTGCCCACAGGTTTTCGATGGGGTTCATATCACATCCTTTGGCTGGCCAGTCGATGAAGTGACATTCGGGATGAACATCAATCCACTCTCTTACCATTCTGCTCATGTGGACGGGGCTGCGGTCATGCACAATATGGA